>CAAKMY010074536.1:7779-71528 GCA_901111285.1 Corrigiola litoralis | reverse complement strand
CTAATAAATATATGTGATTTATTAAATAAATTATAACACGTGGCACGTGTCCACCTATAACTTTCCTACCCACTAATATATATATAGATATAAGATATTCTATCTTTGTGTTTTAGGCAATGGGCCTGAACGCTTGTTTTTAGGAACCAACTTTCGTAGATACGGAGTATTAAACTAAGAACAAACCGTGTTGTATCTTTTAGAGTTAAAAAACACAATTAGGATAAATAAAGGTTAAGCGCTACCCTATTTCCTCATAACTAATTTGCGTCCTTCAGTATTTTCTTATACGCAAACACAGCATGGAACGCGACTACGAGAGAAGACTGCAATCTAATGTGTACGCCGTTGCTACCCCATCATCGAATAAAGAGTTCTCTGTTGAGTTTGAGGTTTCTCTGGAAGATATTGGAGAATGGGTTTTCAATAGCGTGGATAATTCTATGACAGCAGCAAATTTAAAAATTAGACTACGGCAAAATTATCTATACACAGGCTTCGGTCCGTTCAGTTCGTAATATTCAGCCCAACACTAGTAGGGGAAAGTTACGGCCCACTGGAAAAGCGTAGAGTATGGAATGCACCAACTCACCAAGTGTTAAAAAAGATGTTTTGATTTCAAATTAAAATTAAACCTAGTCATTAATTGAGTTAATCTAATTATTTTATTTAAAGTTATAATAAAAGTGACTATTTTAAGGAGTATAAATTTTTTTTAGTTATAAATTAGAATTTTTTTTTTTTACAAGAGTAAAGAAAAAAATACATTATAAGAGCTGCATCGAATACGAGAGATATTTGTTAATTGAAGAAATATTTGGCCTTGCAGTGTTTAAGCATGAGGGCATGCATGTAAATCTAGGTGAAAAGAGTAGGCAAGATCAAACATCAGTTGCTGGTCAGTGTCTTGACTACTCCGTATCTACTAGAAGCAGAGTAGCGGTTGAGCAATACTTCGTCCAACCACCAAAGCTAAGACATCGAAGTGTTAAAGCTATCAGTACTTAGGAGATGATTAATACAACCCACTAATCATTCATTCGCTTGACTTAAGATCAATTTTACCAGCTTCCGGAAGACTAACCAACCAATCAAGTAAAGAAAAGGGAAAAACGAAGAAGAAAAAAATACGAGCTGTATATCTGGGATTTGTGTGATAGATATGATACCGTGTCTGCAGAATTAATGCACTCTTTTGCTCAAAGCCAGTGTATGTGCTTGGGCGCTTGGCTTAAAAAAAAGGGAAAAAGGAAAAAAAGCCAGTGGATGTGCTTCACATGGCTTAAGTCACCAAGTCTATAAACTTGCGACTTCTACAATTGTGCTACATGCTCCAAGTTGAACTTTTAGAATTCTTCACATGTAGTCATACAGTTGTAGCCACTGCTCCTAGTAGAGCTTATTCGCCGAATTATAGATTTCGTAATGACAACATAATCATTCATACGGCTGTATGTAACCTGTCATACTACACAATATTAACATCGATAAGTAATGACGACGGTTCTAGTCTCCAACGATCATGGATGGTAAATCAATATACTAAGCTAGCTAAGGTAAAGCTTCTAAATGTAGAACCTACTCATTGGTGAAATTCGGGTAGATTAAAGTTCATCATACAAGAGCTTTGAGTGTTTGTGAATTGTGCTTATATTAAGAGTCAGACCCTGCATCTAAAATCAATAATAAACAAGTAAATACATATATAAAGCTAAAGTCGGGTATCTTGCCAATCAATCAATGTATTAATAATTTGGCAAAGCAAATGAGTACCAGTCTTTCCTCACAAGGAGCCCTGATTTGTCGATTCTTTAGCATCTTTTAGTAATTACAACTAACGACCTACAAGCTTTACTCATAAGTGAAGTATCTCTAGCCAATGGAGTTATTTGTCATTTTGTCAAGCACCTATATGTGAGCGAAGTACAAAGGTAAACAAGGGTCACGAGAGACGTTGGTTCAGTTTAAGCTTTCGATTTATCTATGCAATAGATTTCTGTAAGATAGAATGAGGGTACATTGGTGCCACTCTCACCTTCTAAACTCAAGATACGGGATTAGATTCTTATCTACGATTTTAAGCGCTCATTTCAAACGAACAAATGAGGGCTCTATATATGTATAAGGAATCAAAAAACTTGCTAAGTGCAAAACAAGAAACAGAAACACTACAACTTAAAAATATCAGTGCCAAAGCCCCTAAATTCCATTTGAAGTAGCCAATAGATAGTTTACAATATCAGTATGTAACTCATGTTTAACCTAATTTACTTTATAAGCTAGGTGTACTGTGTATCCTATGTATAAGAAAATGCGCACCGGATGATGGCTAGCTAGCCAATATCTTGTATAGAGTAAATGGTTCAAAGAAAGGTGGTTGAGCCACCACTCTTACACTACCTAATGGAAACAGGTAACAAGCTAAGTGTGAAGGTGATTGCATGAAAAAAGGGGGAAATGATCCGATTTAACTGACTGATGATCTACTGAACGACTCATCGTACACCAGTTTATCAAGTAAATTAGGAATTAGGACCCAAAAAAAAAAGCTACATCAAGTAGTTCTCCATAAGATGGGTACCCAATTCCAACTCTATGTTGCAAATCACAGCTGGTGACACTCTTATTCCTAATATTATGCTGTGAATAAGTAGAATGAGAATCATCTCAGCCTTATTTCCCTCTGTTTGGAACAAGTGATAGTAGTCAAGTAGATTCTATATTTAGAAAATAAGTTAGCTTAGATTCGTGGCATGAAGCTTGAAAAATTAAATATAGTACCTAGTTGGCCTTTTCAAAATTAGGAGCTCATTACTCATTAGGATCACATTTATTGATTTAGTTTTTGGTTGGCGAGATCACTATTATCCATTGTCAAGAAATTACTTTTAAATTTTATTTTTACATTTCAATTTATAGTCCATTCGAGTATGTGAACTACAAAACAAAAGTTATTTTAGAAAGAAGCAACTTCATGTTCTTGATAATAAACTACTTTTGCCGCATACGGTCCTGGAGCAAGTGTTTACCCAAAGCACATTCAAAGGATAGCGGTTACGGGTTCCCATGTTATCGGGGAAAAAAAATAATATACTACTTTTAGAATTTTGATCACCCTAAATGCAGCAAAAAAATCAAAAAGGGCTGAAGCGGAAGGATGTGTATTTTAGCAAGTGACTGGTCATGTTGGGGCCATTGACAGAAACATGAAGAATAACACTATGATAAGAATTACTAGCAAAGTATTATGAACTACGTAGTATCCTATATTTTCCTGTTCGATCTTGTTGATCTGACATGCAGCCTGAAAATCAGATAATTCTTCATATTTTCATCATATGCACTGTGTTGTAGCATACCAACGATATATACTGCTGACTGTGGCTTACCCGTTATTTAATTAATTAGTACTACTATATAACTTTGTAAGTCTGGATAGATCAATCATGAGGTACTGCAATGAGACAGTAAGAATCTAGTTAAAAGGTTATTAAAATAAAAGTTTGTTGTTCGTCCATATTAATTTTATAGTAGAATCGACATGTATCATTGCATGTATAACTAAAGGTTTGCATAATTACTCACCGGCCATTAAGCCCGCGCATAACGTGAGTGCAGAATTGCACATGTTGCTTAGAGAAAATGTTGGGTTAAAACCAATTTGGTGTTTATTTTTCTCTCTAGTCAGCTTGAAGGCACCTTCTGTTCCCTCATTGCGCGAGCAATAACAAAAGTGGCTAAGGAAATACAAGAGCGGTGGACAAATTTACAACTCAACGTCGTACCAAATTGCCGGCGACAACTTAAATGCATAAACAATAAAAATCTATAATTACGTGCTACTGGAAGGGAAGTTCTTAATTCTACCGAATTTCTTACTTCAAAAGCATTTTAGCTTCTCCAACTAATTCATCGAATGATTTGGGAAAACTTGGTCAACTTCGATTATTAGAAGAAAAACTAACTTTTGGGTGTTTATTTTATTAGCTGTTGAGATTTAGATGTCTCTAAGCTCCTTTGCAATATACTAGAACGCTTCAGCCTCTCCAACTAATTCATCAAATGATATACTTACCTCATCTAAGACTTAGGTCGTGTTCTCATTACGTGAATTTAAGTGAGTTTCAACTTCCTTCAGTTCCTTTGAGTTTCTTAAGTACCTTTTAGTAAGTTTTAGTTTCTTTCAATTCCTTTTAATAAATTCATTTGCTTTCGATTCAATTCAGCGAGTTTCAGACGAAAAGAACAAGGCTAACTCATCACAATTATTTTACTTTATTCACATATATTTCGGGGATGTAAACTTTATTATAGCAATATTTTTATATTACTCATGTCTTTTTGAGTATATCATGAAGTTTTACTAGGCTTTTGCTATATCATAAAATATTATTTGGAGAGAATAGAATAACTATTCTTGATTTAATTAACAAATGGAGGCTAGGCCCCTACTAGAGTGACCGAATAGTACAAACGCCAAGAGCATTTAGTAAAAGTCTCACATGTAGTCATCTTCGAGGTTTAATCTATGTGCTTATCATAATTTTGTGAAAAAATATAAATAATTCTGCTATAAATAAATGCTCTAGCTCCTACATAAATTAGCTAATAGTAACCACGAAGCTTGATCACCCTCACAAAGGCAGGAAGAGTGGCCCTGACTATCCAGCAGCTTTGGCTATATACGCTGGCCGGACAGGGTGACAAGTTCTGAAGTGCTAATGAGTTAACATCATGTGTAATGTCTACATAATAAAGCATTAAAACCAAAAGCACTAGAACACTAGACAACAGCTTGTTACTAATAAATTATTGCAAGAGAAATATAGGACTTTTCAGCGATTTGTTGAGTTTTGAAGAGGTAAATTGGTAGTTATCATCAGCTTGACTTTAGAGCACTTACCAAAACCTTACTTTCGTTCACTTCGTGTCACCAGTATGTTCAAAAAATGGGTCCAAAAAATAAAAGAACAAATAAAAAGACTCAGCTCGAAGGTACGTAATATGTTGGAGAATTACTAGAGATGTCCTACAGCATTATTTTGCTTAGACAACGGATATTAGACCAAACTATATTTAGACTGCGGTATAGTAGCTTAAAAGTTGGAATTCAACCATCTCTAGAAAACCGTCAAGTTGTGATTGTCATTGTGATCATCACTATTTAATTTAAGTGATAGTCACTACTAATAGTGAATAATAACTCTGGTATCTTTACCAACACAAAGAAAGCCAAACAAAATGAGTGCATAAGATGAATACTTTACTCAACCACTTACCACTAGTTAGTCACTAAATGAGGAGGAGAAAACAATTGGCAAACCAATAAATGCAAGCTAAAATGTCAATAACAGTGAGCTTGCTTAGTAGAAAGACAAAGGTGTAGGCGTTAGTTATAGTAGGTTCCCCAAACACAGGGGATGCTCATAACTGTAAGCAACCCTTGGCCTTTGGATGAGGAGAAGTAGCGCAGGATTCTCACTCGAGTACACGTGCTGCCTCTTTCACTCTCCCTTCCCGCTTTTCCCTTTTTATCTTTGCTTTCATGCATGGATTTCTCTCCTCACCTATTTTAGTACTACTACTTATTAGTAGAAGAACTACAAACTAGCGTAGAGACTAACTAGAGAGAGGAGAGAGTAGAAATTCTTGCTCAGCAACTAACACCACACAATTAAGAGAAACTCTCTTCCTCTCTCCTTAGCAATTTTGATTGTTTCCTAATACTTGAACTACCCACAAGCTAGTTAAGTTAAAACTAGTTTAGAAAAGAGAGAATATGTAAAGTCTCCTACTCAAATAAAGCACCTCTTTTTGTGCATCACTTCAGATCTTAAACTTGCTCAAATACTGCAACTTCCTTCTCCTACTTTCAGCTCTTTCAAACAAGAAATACCTGCTTTTCATATGATCATCTAATCAATCAAATTTCTCTACTACACATATCTATATTTTTTTTTTACTGTGGTTACTATTTTATCCGATCATATAGTTTGTACTATGGAAGAACAGAAAGTCTTGAAGCATGTATGCAAGTTCTGTAAGAAGAGCTTTGCCTGTGGCAGATCACTTGGAGGTCACATAAGGTCTCATTTGCCAAAACCGGGGTACGAACTAAGAGACAATCCAAAAAAGACATGGAGAGTTGCTGATCATGGTGATGTGCTACTCAATTCTTCTCCTTCATCAGTATCATCCGAAACAGAAACCGAAAAGCCAAAACTGATCAGTAAACAGAATCAGAGTAAGACTAAAAGATCAAGTCTTGCAGGTAATAATTCTCATTCTTCTCTTTCTGAGGTGGTTGATGCAGAGCAGCAAGAAGAGGTTGCTATTGCAATGTGCTTGATCATGCTCTCTAGGGATGTTGGACCCTGGACAGAGAACTCTCCTGCTATAAACAGTATGAGTGGAAAAAGAAGAAGAGAGAAGATTCAGGGAAAAGACAATTATATCTCTGCTATTAAGAGTGAAAAACTGGAATCTTACCTACAAAAAGGGTTGAAAATGAAGGGAAAGGAAGTTTCAGAAAATTGGTTTGCTTCGAATGATCAAAACAACAAGATTCCTGAAACTAAGAGACAGTCTGGTGACCCTGGATTGGAATCTGCAGCTCTGAAGTATGTCAGAAATGGTTCAGAAACTGAGGATTTTCGACTTTCAGATATTGGTTTTCTACCAAATGATCAAAATACCAGTACTTATCATAAAATGGGTGTAACTTTTGAGATTGGAGCGAATTCAGAATTGTATAATAATATTACTCGTGATACAAGTTACACTAAGAGGAGCAAATTCGAGTGTACTACTTGTAGCAAGGTGTTCCACTCTTATCAAGCTCTAGGAGGACACAGAGCGAGCCACAAAAAGTTGCTGGGTGTCAAGTGTTCTCCTGCTTCGTCTAAGCTCGAGGAGAAGGAAATCGTTAGCATCGACGATTCTCCATCTCCTCGCGCTGTTGATCAACAACAACAGCAACAACAACAACTTATTCCTGAGATTGGTCTTGGATCATCATCATCTAAGAAAGTGGTTCAGAAACATGAGTGTCCAATTTGTTTCAGAGTTTTTCCATCAGGACAAGCACTTGGAGGTCACAAAAGATCACATTTGTTAGTTAGTAATGGTGATAACAACGGTACCACTTATGAGGTGAAGGTCAGTCAGAGTAGTAGAAGTCTTGATGTGATTGAAAGATCATCAAGCACTGAAACTAGAGACTTGCTTGACCTGAATTTTCCTCCTGCACCTACTCAAGAAGAGCCTACTACTACTATTACTACTGCAAGTAGTAGTAGTTCCCTTGTTGAGTTCATCAAGCCATATTGGTGGGTTGAAAGTTCTCACAAGCATGAACCACTCTTGGGTTTAATCTCCAATTAATTGACCAAGATCCGTCTAGTATATGATTAAAGATACAATTAAATTCAAGAGTGTACAGATTCAATTTTATTAGTAATACTTTCCATTGATTAATTCATCTTTTGCTGTTTGCTATAACAAAAGTTTAGGGATGGCAAAGTGATATTCTCATCTTGCACATCTTCTTTTCTTTCTTTTTTGGATGGGTGAGGTGACACCATGTATACTCGATATAGTTCTTGTACTTGGCAATCAAGAAAGAATGGGCAAAAGTTGAAGTGCAGTTCATGATTATTTACTTAATATTGGTATATATACTTTGAGTATCAACTTGCTATAAGCGGTTCTAAGTTCATTGAAGTTGTTTATTGTTGTAATAATTACTTACTTGGCATGGAAGATAAACGAGTAAGGTGTTCAAACTTGAAAACATGGGATGTTAGAGGAAGGAAAAAGAAAGAAAAAAGTATCCTACTACTAAGTAGTAGACAAAAAGGAAGACGGGAAGAAGTAAAGCATTTCTATTAGTTTAGTAGTGTACACCAAGATAGCATGTGAAGATAGGGTGGTTGTTTAGTCACCTACCATATACATGACAACCTATCTCGCTTCCTCTTTGCTTAGTTAGTCTTATGCTTTAGCATGCAACTAGTACAAGGTGTTTTCTTTGTTATATCTCTAAGCTCACTAGTGAGATTTCAACTTTTGAGAGGACCACTCTTTTTATGATCTCCAATTACTTCGACTGAAGTTGACAAGCTAACACCTAACAATGTGCATTATCTTCAACTTCAATTCTTAGCTAATTGATTTCCTTTCTGCTTCAGACTAGTAATAATATATGCTAGTTAGCATGCAAGTCTAGGATCAAGTTGTAGTATTCAGGAAACTTTTATTTACACTATACACTGATTAGTTAGAAGTTTTTTTTAGAACAACCACTTCATGCAAAAATTGTATATACATTATGCAAGTCAGCAAGTGTGTTGTATTGAATTAATATGTTGTAGAAATAAATTGTTACATTGGTTGCTTTTTCTTTTAAAGGAGTGCATTAAGTCGTAGAGAATAATCGAATCTCAATTGTTCATTATTCTAATCAAATGAGTTATTTCTTGATCTTATTGTTGCATGAGTATATGCAAACAGAAACTCTTCTCATTTTTTTATCTTCAAAATTGGAAGGAGTACTAGAAACTCATTTTAGCGTACCTTTATTATGTCAATGTCCTCAAGAGTCAATATCAACAGATATAATCCATAACAAAGATTATAGTGATGGCAAGCGTAGGCAAAGTGGTTCCTTCACTTGCTCTACTTGCTGGTGTTGGCAACAGAATATGGATACTTTCGGTGTTTAGTTTCTCATTTTTATTTTTATTACTTTTTTATTTAATAAAGCTTGCTAAGAAGATTTAATTTAACTAGCTGCTCTCTAGACAAAGTACAGAGGGACAGGGCTTAGGATTGACTCGAATGGCTAAGCATAATCGCAGATTCGCAGCTGAATTTCTGGATTTGTTCCATAGGTCAAGAAAAATGAGTAACAATTTGGATGTACGTATCTTTTGTCTCTTTCTCCTAATTTCCTAAAATATTAAAAAAAAAAAAAAAAAGTACGTTCGTTGATAGCTCGTTTGATCATGTCTGTTAACTGAGAAAAATGCAAACTGCTTAGCGCTTACTGCGTAACTAAGATGATAAGGAGTACTACTATAGCATAAAATTACATCACCTATTACATTATGTGAGATTTAATTTTATGTCTTTAGATAATCTTTTACTATGCTAGGATGATTGACTGGAGACTTTTAAAATTGTTAGGAATATTAACACAAATTGTTCAAAGATCCAGTCTATTTATAACTTTTTATCATCATTGTTAAAAATAACCATTTTGAGAGAGTCTAATGTTTCTCATACAAGATTTTTAGATTTTCAAAATTCATTTGAATACAATAAAAAATTAAAGAAATGACCTAATTAATCAATAGTAAAAAGTAAGTTGCAGATAACCTATAATCTAAAGAATATAAGAACCTATTTTTTTTTGGTGCAATAGAGGGGCAAGCCCCAAATATAAGAACCTATTTTAAAAAATATACAACTCCCTTTGTTCCAAATCAAATGTTACATTTGACATTTTGTGGTCTTCAACATAACACTTTCACCATTACTTTTTATAACAATATATTAAATAGTTTTACAAAAATATGTATATTTGATAAAACATACATTGAGAACAAATGCAAATATTTTAATTTCTCATTATATTTTTTTGGTATTTTATGATGAATTTAAGGTCCAAGTTTTAAGACTTTGACCCAAAAATATCAAATTTAAAGCTTGAATTGAAATAGGTGGAGTAATACTGCAATATAAATGATCAAAAAAAGTTAAATGGCATACTTGGCACACTAGATCAGTCTGAGATGGTGTCCTCCTTACCCACCTTAAAGAAAATAGATTAAGTAGTTATTTTTGCTACCAATTCACGAGACCATGTCATACCAAGCAGCTTTAGAATCACATAGCTTTGGCTTTGCTTTCTACCTAGGAGAAGTGGGTTCGATTTTCATTAGAGGCAAAGTAAAAAGTGTCTCCTGATAACCCCTTCAGCTTTGCATCCCCTCATCGGTGGAAAAAAAAAATTCTCATTGTCATTGGTAACATTTTGTCTTGCATGACATTTTTTTTCTTCTTCAAAAGCTAAATGAATAACATAGGAAGTATAAAAGTTACTTTCGAAGCCTTCACATATAAAAAGTTGACTAAGACATATTGATGATGGTAATTAGAAGAAAAGACTAACGCATGATGATAAGCAGAAGAAAAGAATACACCCCAAACGCTATCTTTGGTTAGTCAACAACGAACTAAGCTAGACGATCAGGATTGATCACGTATTCAAGTCTTTAAAAAGAAGCTAGGAGAGCTGTTCTGATTCTCAATATTTTAGGATCTTCGTTTTTTATGCTAGTAGATCATATATGTTCTGGGGACTCAAGCTCATCTTATGCAATTGCTCAAAGGAATGACGATACTACCGCCTTTGATTTATCTGGATATGCACTTGGCCCAATACAAGCTTTTACAAGACTTGCCATAAAATCACACGAGAAATAATGACAACGCTTCTTCCTGTGGTTGCAAATACACTACAACAGTTGGCAATGCACCTCCTATATACAAGCTTGATCCTATGCTTCCAACTTTGCATAAAAAATTGAGGAAAAAGAACAAAAATATACCCCCACCCCAAAAGAGAATGAAGAGGCAATCATTTACAGGAGCCACGTTCTCCATTGTATCAAAGGTTGAGGCAGCTGGGCAGCTCGTAAGAAGCAGCAAAGTGAAGCTGGAAAGAAACAGCCCAACATAATCAGGTGTCAGGACAACAGAAAAAAGAGAAGGTGGTGTAGGATATTTCCAGCATTCGAGTTAAACTACACATATTTAATATCCAGATCCAATTTAATTCCTACAAAGAACAGAAATCCCCACCACTATGTATTCGTTCCCGCAACCAGAACCATACCAACACACTAGGTCCCCTGCCTTCTTAGGCCTTAGGGCCAACTAATGCATGCAAAATACAACTAAAAGTTTGCAGCTCACGTAGAAGAGGGTGATGGAACAAGCTACCACATGTACAAATTATCTCCTCAAAAGTCACCTTAAGGGTGAACATCGAACTGGGAATGTTTTTCATATATGGTTTAGGAATGACACAATGACAATGCTTTTAACAAGCAATTGCTGCAGGGAAGCAGAAAGGAGAGAAGGAGACAGAAGGGGAGGGGAAGAGTGAGGATTGCTTTTACTTTCAAATATTTTGACATAGGAAGATTTTTGTTTACTCCTCGGAGAAGAAAATGGACCCTCCAATTCCTTTCCCTTCCCAGCTTCCCCCAAGTCCCCAACCCATATCCATAAACCAGAATATAGATCATTCACTCCCTTTCCTCCAATACCCTCCAAATCCCCTCATCCAAATACACGGTAAATATGCAGAACTAGAAGCAGAGGTCTCATACTACCTCCACTCAACTCAAGAGCACGGCAAGTGACATAACAAAAGCAGCCATATTATTAGAAAGCAAGTTCACACTATACAGAAGAAGGAAGCTTACCAAGAATGTGTTAAATATACAGAACAGACAAGCATCATGAATCAACACCCTGGTCCAGACCCTTTGAATTCATCATCACATTCGAGTCGATTTGTTTGTCATACTTTTTCCTCCTCCGTGCCTCAAATTCTTGAAAGCCTTCCATCTATGTGCAAGATGACTTAACAATTTAGGCACAATCCAGAAAGCTTAGACAGTCTGATGTTTGAGCAACTTAACTAAAAATGATACATTTGCAGTGCAATGATAGGTGACATACCTGCTGAAACTGATCCATCGATAGGGGATTGTTGTGTATGGAAAGACTCTGCAGAGCTTTGCAATCTTTGAGTATAGTTGGAGGCATCTATGGATAAACAGATGAAAAGAATCAAGGATTAGAACTGACTAGAACAGTTCTCAGGAGATAAAATCACTGAATCAAATATTAACCCAACTGAAATTATTAAAGCCAAAACAAAGCCAAATTGAAGGTCGCACCAGCTTCAAAAACAACAAACAAAAAACCATTATCTACTCCAGAGTGGGTTACCAGCTGGTCATTAGATATTCTCCACCCTAGTCTATCTCCAACGAACAAGTCGAATTTGTATAGCCATCCTATATTACACAAGCTATCAATTATATTTGCCACTAGCCTGTGAGCCTTCACATTCCCCACAAGAGCTTTACTTAGAAATAGAAGAATTTTAGGTCATTTAAAAACATTGGCCCAGAAAGGAAGCTTGGCTGAAGTTTGAACTTAGTAGGACTTTCCCAAATATAATAAAGCCTCCCCAATACCAGATGTATAGAGAGAGTATATATAACAAGAAGAGGTGAACAGTGACCACCATTCACTAAATAGTCAACCAAATACTAAACTAAGGTACTCACATTAGTAAGATATGGCCTCAGAAACCACACAGCACATCATACAACATCACGAGAACAAGTTAGCAAATAATACAAGAACAAAACCGAGGAAGGAAAGTAACAAACCATGTCCAACAGGCAAACGCACTACAGCACAATTTTGCAACAATGAAGAAAAATAAAGGTGAGATGACTCCAGGGACACCGAAAATCCAACCAGGGCCACGGAACATTACCTCTTTCACTTTGTTGTTATCCAAAGAAAGTGACTTCAGGTGTATGAGATTACAAACTGACGGAGGAAGATCATCAATGGAATTATCTGCAAAATATATAAAAAATAACAATCTTTAGACATCTTTCAACTATTATGGCTAAGTGGCCCTTTCAAAAAGGGGGTACAAATGAAGGGCAGAGATAAAAAAAAATGAAAAAAAAACAAGTAAAGAATGAGGATAGTTCTGATTTCTGAATGCAAACATAAAAGATGGTAGCATAAATTATCATTAGAGTTTCAAAATCATGTTATGCTCTCTTGAAGGTATAGGATAATGTTGTGGAGAGAAGAACAAGGAGGTCAATAAGCCCAGTGAAAGTCCATCCTAAAACAAATTGGCAATAGGAGACAAGTAACTCACACATAACCGTAACACACAATACAGAGATCCAGTCTATTCAATATTCATATTTCCAATTCAAATGGGGGCAAAAATTAGACAATGTGCTAATTTATGTGTGCATATCTGACATTGCTAGCTACCAGGACTCTTGAGAGTGAGATTATTATTCATCACCAGAAACAATTGGTCTTGCCAGTGTCAACTATCCTTTTAAAAAACCACGTGACAAATTTATGTGGAATTGAATTAAAAATGCCTATCTTGGTGTATAGTTAAGATGAGAATCAGGGAAGAAAGCAGTACATCCCTTCCCACCTTCATCCAGGGATATCAGGGTTCAATTCTCATCAGCGGACATGTTGAGAGTTTCTCCCTTATCCCCTTAAACATACAGCTATTTCTTACCTAAGCCAAAAGAAAGGGAAAACTAAGATTGGAAGGTCTATCTAAGGAGTTCCTACAGGTTCTGACCATTATTCACTGTGTATATATGAGCCCCTCTGGTACCTATCAGCCACTTCTTTTCTTTTTCTTTTTTTGATAGAAATAAAATTTATTAGTCATGAAGCATCAGAGGACGAGAAGTCGAGAACTCCTAGATCTGAAATTATTAAAGGGTTCAATTCTGAAGTAATATCATTGGGACACCCCTCAAAAGCATTTAACCGATGATCTCCATGAAGACTCTACGGAGTGAAAGTTCCCACAAAAGGAAAAACGGGACTTAAGCTCTAGCCAATACATTAGAACCCAGCTAGCATAGCACTCTTTCACAACCATTTTCTTCTTTTCCCTCTGGGCAGGCCCACAAATTTTATATGAAGAAACTCAACCACTGAATGAGGGCACACCCTACTGCTCCTTAATTATGGATGACTTTACTTATTATAATTGCCCCTGAAGGCTTACCAATGCATAACATAAGACTAAAATCTTAAAAAAAAAATGAACTCAGCTACATTCTTGTGTATAATGCAAAATTGGTGTACGAAACAATAACAAAAATTGCACAACATATCTGAACATTCAGCTCAACCAGAAAAAAGGATAATCAAAAATTAATACACAACAGTATCACAAGCATGTACATAAAGTCAACATTTCCACCTCGTCAGGAGTGCTTAACACCATCAAACTAAAACTACACAAAAACTGGGTTGTTAATAGGAGAATAGAAATCGTAAAAGATGTGGAAGATACCATTTGCCTGAAGTTCCTCAAGTGAGAAGCAACTGCCAATTGATTCAGGAAAATATTTTAATTGGTTATTTGACGCATTTAAGAGCTTTAACTGCATACGCAAAAAAAAAAAAAAAAAAAAAACACAAAAGTCAGAATGGGTTACATAATGCCTCAAATAACCAAAGAACAGAGATTTTATGCAATTTTCCTTTCCCCGATACCACAAAGCCTGCAAGTTAAAAATTGCTAGACAGGACCTAAACTCAGTTGAGCAGGCTTACTTCTAAAAGCTGAACTCAAGTAACCATTGTATGCACCCCATCTAGACCCTCACATCCCATAATTACACAAGCATTAAAACAAATAAAATAACAAAGATAGCTATTCAGGAACCCAAAAAAAAAAAAAGACAAAGCTATGTTCGTCATAAACAAACAACAGAGGCACAAGGTGGGAGCAAACAATTCTGTAAACACTAGATAATCTTCAAGTTGAACAGTGAAAGAAATTTGGAAAAGAAACTACTGAGGTCCAGGATGTTTCCGCAACATCAGTGCATCCAGAGCATCAGTGTTTCTAGCAAACAGGTGTTATAATAGCCCTACGGATATTACGGGATGTGGCAACAAGATATCAAATAGCAGATACTCCTAGATTACCATAAAAGACAATGATATGGAACCAAGATGACCCAAAAAATTTAAAGAAGAAAAGGAACAAGGAGATCAGGAGTCTTCTAACACACGTGGTACAAGAGGGGATAAAAAAGAGATCATCACCCATGTTGACAGCAAGTATCCCTTGTGTCAAAACCAGAAAGAAGATAGAGAAGACAGATAGAAATTCCAACGAAGAGAAAGGCAAAAGACGACCATCTAAAAGATGGGCAAAGGTGCCACTCTTATAATGTGTTTGGATAGAGAGAAATGGAGGGAAAGGGAGGGGAGGGGGAAAGAGGGATCTTAAGTCCTTTATTTGGATAACAATGGGGTTGGGAAGGGAAGGGGAGGGGAGGGATATGAGGGAATTGAAATTCCCTCCTCCATGAACAAGCCAATTCAATTGAAGAGATTTGGAAGGAAAAACTCTCCTTCCTCTTTCAAGTACCCTCCTCCTCCCTCTTTCTCCAAATAATACAAATTTCTCTCCCCTCCTCTTCCCTTCTCTTCCTTCTTCTTCCCTCACCTCCCTTTCCCTCCAATTTGTCTATCCAAACAGACTAGGGTGTGTTTAAATAAGAAAAATGGAGGGAAAGGGAGGGGGGGAAGAAGAGGGAAGGAGGAAGGGGAGGTGAAGTGAGGAGAGAGAAAAGATCACCATTTGGATTAAAAGGGAAGGGGGAGAGGAGAGAGAATTCATGGGGCAGGTGGATTTTTAAAAGGGAAGGAGAGACAAATCCTTCCAAATCTCTCCAAATTAAAGGGGAATTGGTTTCTTCTTAAAGGAGGGAAATTACATCCTCTCATCTTCCTCCCCTCCCCTTCCCCACCCCCATTGTTCTCCAAACAAAGGATTTTCGTTCCCTCCTTTCCCCTCCCCTCCCCTACCCTCCATTTCTCTCTATCCAAACACACTCTTAGAGTTCAAAAAGTCTTGGTTCTCCTCTGACGAGGAGTTTTTTCAAATGCTGGAAGAAAGCTTCAGCAAAATTGAGGGTGTGGGAAATAGGTGATCATACACTTGGGAATAAAGTTTTGAAATTAGAGACTACCAAGAGATAGAACTTTAGGACTTCCATGATTTACATCCTAATTAATAAAGAAGTTATTATAGTTGCAATCGAAAAGTTATCGAGCATTGGGGGAAGTGTGCAACGAATTGTATTATGTATGCATATTGCACTATGGCATGTAAGAGAATACATATAAGAAACCAATCAAAAAATTTCTACTGAAAGTCTCTTATCTCTAGCTTCCAGGAGCTCTATGAGGCTCTTTTCCTCATATTTCCATCATGTTTCTGTTTTAGTATTTTTTTTTCATAAAATAATTCACCTTGATGCAACAATTTATCATAAACTCTCCTTCGTCAAAAAGCCAACAACAACAGAGTATGTAGTGGTATCCAGAAAAATGAAAATATGAAAGCTACAATTAAACAGGAGATACAAATACTCACATTTCTGAGACTTCCTAGAGTCTCAGGTAAGTATGTTAGCAAATTTCGGGATACTGATAATTGCTCAAGTCGTACCAGTTGACCCACTATAAAAAAAACAGACCTCATCATGAAACAAGCATCAGGATTTAACAATATATAAGAAGCATAAAGGCTTTGACTAGAAAATAGAAAATTACATTCATCGGGCAGGCCAGTAAGCCGATTCCCATCAAGTGTCATCACTTTCATGGCCTGGAGCTTCCCCAGGTTCATCGGAAGGCGCTCAATAAGATTATCTGCTAAAATCTGGAAAGAGAGTAATAGCAATCGTTAAAGCAAATGAGAAATTGACCACAAATATCTGTCCTTTGATTACACAGTCAAGTAAACACACACAAGACAAAAGCATAAAGTACTATTGTATTTTTACCTCAAAATATGGCTAGTTTAATTCACAGAACTTAGAAAGGGTGCATAATACTGCTATAAAGAAGAGGCAAAAACAGATTTTTTTTCAGATGGCCTAAAGGATGCCTCCATCCCAATCAACTAATAGGCACTATACCAAATGGCCTTTCCAGTAGAAGAAACATGAGAACTACTCCCCAGCTAGGTCAGGCCCACAGAGATAAGCTATGCGTGGAGCAATAAGATAAGACTGCAAACTGCTGAAATGAAGTGGTTCGAAGCATATAAGGAGTCGTAATCATCTAAAAGGGTCTAAAGCATAGTATTATGGTATCGTCAACCTTGCTCACTTCATTGGTTGCCTGGTTGGCGTTCTTAGTGGGGTGTGGAATAGAACGGCAGAGGTTGACCCTATTGAGGGAGTAGAGTGGGCATGGAGCTGATCCATGTTCAACATCTCCAATTCGCTGATCACACGTTTGTTTGTTTCAGATAATTTTATTACTTTCCAGCACATTTTCTCTATTAAGCAAGTGTTGTACTATCTATAACTCCCAGAAATGGTAGCCAATAGAATTGAGAAGACTGCGAGGGACTTTCTGAGGTCTGAATTAGGAGATAGGAAGACAGAACATTATGCAGTTGAGAACTTGAGATGTTGTTCATAGATAGAAGGGGGCTTAGGATACGCTTGCATTGCATGGTAAATAGAAATATGGATAAATGGATAAATCGTTTCCCTTTAGAATCATCATTCCGGAGCTGGTATGGCCTTCAAAGTAATAGTTGGGATTCTTTAAATAGGACATCGGGTATCCTTGCTTCTTTATATCTCCCAACAACCCTTTGCCAAGATTTTGTATAATGGGGGATGGAGATAAGGTCAACATTTTGAGAGGACATGTATAGACTGCAGAGGTGATGTGTGCTTTCCACCTTTTTCCCTTGTATTTATGCTGCAGTCTCTGCTTTTCGTTGTGGAGAGAAGGATTCATGGAATCTTCATCAAAGTAGGTTCCTCATGAGTGGAAAAAGGACTCACGACCTCGATTACACATTTTGGACACTGTATAATTTGTCAAAGAAAAGGACACTGTTCAACTGTGGAAGGCCGACACTTCGAGGATCTTTAGCTGCAATTGTTGCCTGAAGTGGTCAACCAGAGCAGCTAACCCAGAATCCCTTCATCTAAGAGTTCAGTACTTCAGTTATGAATGATATATGGTGTGCCAATGTCAAGGTGCAGGCTTTTAGTTAGACTATGACATTGGGGAAACTTACAGACTTGTGAAAATCTTCAACTTCCTGACCAAATTTCGAGGAAACTTACTATATACTACTTCCAATTATCTTTAACATCCTGACCAGGATTTCTAAAGGTCCAATATTGGGAAAAGTATACTTACATATACTCATTCCATGACCTAGTTCTGACTATCTGACAACACATACCAAGAACATATTCTGACTATTATATGGAGTAGTCTTGAAAGAGACAACTAGCCAGAAAATCCAATTGCTTTAAACCAATGACTCTCACTAGTGTTTCAAGTATTTCTATATAATAGTTCTGAGTAAACAAAATAAATCTTTCAAGTTTCCAAGTGTAAATTATGCTTACCAGGCGCTGCATATTGAACAATTTGTTGATTTCCACTGGAATATCAACTGCACAAGGAAAAAAGTAAACGATCAAGAGGAACAAGTATTCTGGTCTAATCACAGTATCACACAGTCACACAGGGTTTATAAGTTTGTGAATACAGAGGGATCTACAGATAGTTGAGACAACAAAACACTCCATAATGTCCTTCCGATGATGCCAAACATACCAAACTGAAAAATTTGCTAGAATTACTATTTGACAGCAAATTCTTCAAGCAGATAACCAGTATTTTCTTCCATTTGGGTCAGTTTTATATCTAAGCAGCTTACGACTGAAGTGCACTAGATAACTCACCTCTCATAATCTACAACTGAATAACTAATCACTTATAAATTATACAACACAAACTAAAAGCTATAGACAAATAAGTTGTATTAGACCCTATTATATCCCTTTACAAAATTTATTGTTCTAAAGCCTAAACTGTTCAACTAACACATCAGGCTCTACAAAAGTGACAGACTCAGAACCCTTAGAAGTGTTTGGCATGTATTCATCAAGCTTTTGTATGTTCTCTCGTAAATTGTCAAAGATCATAACCAAGATCAATTTCTACATAAGAAGTCGCGTCGTGTCTAACACAAGCACGCCAAGCGAAATCAGAAAGCCAGAGTAACAGAGACTACAACCAGCAAAGTAAAAATAAATTTATTTAAAACTAATATAGTGTCAAGTATAATGCTTATTTTTCATTCATACTGGATTAGGTTATAAATGAAGAAGAATAGTTAGCAATACCTATTTTGTTGTGTGTTAAGTCAACAGTGCGGACAACTCTGTCAAGTTCAAGAATCTCATCTGGAAATGTCTGTTACAGAAAATAATGTTAACTAGATGCCAAGTATAAGAAACAATCGACTTCAAGAGTCAAGATCCCAAACACACAGAAAAATATGGCTCCTTCCGCCCACCCGCCCTCCCTTCAAGCCTAATGGAAAAGTCACAGCTTATAAGCATATATAAAAATTTACAATTAATGGTGTACAGGATAAAACAGTCTACTAACCCTGCCTTGATACACTTGTTTTCTACCTCATAGTGTTATGAACAAAATCACACCACTCCAACCATTTTACTTCAAATTGTTCGCCAACCCAGGACTCTGAAACAAGCAAGAAATTCCAAATGCTCCCTTCCCCATATCTCCTCATGTAAAACTACAAACCTCTTTAAATAATCCTGAAATCCTAGTTCGTGTCATCTGTATTTTATATAGCCATAAACGCCGATGATCATTATCAACACTCTAATCCATTCTTACTTCCAGTCATTCTAATAGTGTAAGACTCAAAAACACAATCAACCCCATCTTTTCCTTTCTCCTTTGAACAAATGTCCAGTTAAACCTTTAGCATCCCGAATTCGACAAAATAAATTGACCAATCAACCTCAAATGTAGATGATCATGTTCAAAATTCTAATGCATTCTTGCTTCCAGTCACTCTCATTGTGTAAGACTCAAAAACAAAATGAAACCCAAATTTTTCCTTTATCCTTTAAACAACTATCCACCTAAACTTCTACCATCACAATTTCGACAACACACACAACCCAATCAACCTCAAATGTCGATGATCATGATCAACATTCTACTTCATCCAACTTCCAAACACTCCCATTGTGTAGGACTCAAAAATACAATCAAACCCATCTTTTCCTTCTTCCTTTAAACAACTATCCACCTAAAACTTTAGCACCACAAATTAGCCAATCAAACCTCAAATGACAAGTCATTTCCTTAAGATGGCACAAATTAAAGCTCCTGATCTTCCCTATTAAACATGCTTAACCCAACAACAATCAAAAGGCATAACCTCCATCACAAATTATTAAATAACACCATCCACTTTTATTAGACGAGCTCCTGCAAGCTGAATCAACTCAAGCTTCTTCCGAACCCAAGTCGAATTAAGACACATCTCTTTTTTTCACTAGCATGGCTCTGTCTACTTTTATAATAAACCACACGAGCTCCCTGTAAGCTAAATCAACTCAAGCTTCTTCCAAACCCAAGTCAAACTAAAGACATATATCTCTTTGTTGGACCAACATGGCTCTGTCTACCTTTATAATAAAAAAAAATACGACGATCTCTCCCAAGACTAGTACAAACTCCGCATACATTACTTCAACAACCCAAATTTAAATATTTAACAACAAACCCAATCAACCAACTACATTCCCTCAATCAGCTAAATTGAACATATACATGATCAACAATGCAAACAACCCACATAACCAAAAAAAATGAAAAAAACGCAAATAAATAACCAAAATAGATGATTTAAAAAAGAAAAGACCTTTAATTTAGAGTCACGTAAAGCAACAATGCCAGTAGAACGCCATCTAGAAAGCCTGTTAGCTTTAGAATCCGCATTTTTACTAGAAGCACACCCCATTTATTTGATATTTATGTTTCTAAGTATTTATTCAATCAAATTATATAAAAGTGAGGAAACATGTACTACATATCAAAATACCCAGATGAAAAATAAGAAATTTTTTGGATTATATTGAATGTTTGGGAATGTAATTATTATGGGAAATGAAGAAATGATGGGTTTTTGGGAAAGTCAGAGGTTTTTGTTTCAACCAAAAATATACGTGGAAATACCGCGTCTCCCCTTTCTTTGTTTGCTGACGTTTTTTCTATTGTTTGGAACGGCATAGTGATAATTATCTCACGAATTTATCTCGAGAGGACACGCTCCTAATTTTATGTAGCTTTTCTTACCAATTTTCAAAAAACACGAAGTTTTAGAGAGAAAAAATAAAACAAGCTCGAGGGTGAAATCATATTTTTTATGGTATTTTTTGCCTCGGATGAATTAGATGATATTTAGCACTAAGATAAATTAGGAATTTGTGTCGCTAGGGCACTCTCATAAAAGTTTTTATATAGTTCTTAGAGGTGAATCCGACTAGTAGCGTATGCTGCCCCAAATTTAAAAATTTATGCCTAAATATTAGAAAAATGATAGAATTTGTTATAAAATTGTAGAAAATGGTAGAAAAGAGAAAATTATACCAAAAATAATAGAATCGCCACCCTCATTGCTAATCTTGGATCCTCTTACCTATTAAGAATTATTTGTGCATAGCCGTCATATTCTACTTATATAATATAACATGGCAAGAACGTGATTTTGGTGATAAAGAGAAAGGGTAAAAATGTCCCGAAGAGAAATAAAGAAAAGGTAATGCATGTCAATATTATATGCCACTTTTTAACATAACAACTATCCGCCTAACATGAACAAAACTACTTCACATAACTTAATTATTGAGAAGGTGTGGTAAGGTCGTGAGTGGAAGTTAGGTTGTAGGGGTGCTTCAACTGAGGTGTTTATTTTCATTTATCGCAAGGTAGTTATGGTAGGCGTTGGTGGACTAGACTGGAGTTCTGTTCAATTCAATGCAATTCTGCGAGTTTCAACTGTGAATAAAACAGGACCTAAGTGTCACATCATCAACCTTCATATGAGTCAAACACTAAAATCCTTTAACTTATTGTATCCTAACATATTAAATACAATTAAAACAAGTAATATTATACTATACACAATTACTGTTAATAGGTTCAAAATCTCAATATGGTCATAGTTTCAAAATCTCAATCTTTTAAGGATGAAAAATAGAGCATAAAACCACAATCTAAGTTGTATACATACATACTCAAATGTTAAACAATATATAATTAACCAAATAAATGTTTAAAAGAAAAAATTCCGACAAAAAGAAAAGCTATAAAACCCCGAGCATCAGAAATCATACTATGCTCCCACTCTAATTTCTTGTACCTTTTCTTATTAAATATACAAGTAAAATACTAAAATGTACAAGAAATTTGGGATGAATGTTGTGTTTGGCAAAACTGACTGAAAAAGTACGTGAAGTGACTGAAACCTTTCCAGGTAACCCAAGTAGCTTATTTTTTCAGTTAACTTAAATGCATTTTAGGTAGTGTTACCAAACAAACTTAAAATTTAAGGTGACTGAAATTTTGGCCAAACACAGTTGATTTTCTTATAAGTGTTTTTAAAACCTATAAACAACAAAAACAATTTCAAATGTCTAAAAACAAAAACTGAAAAACGTAGCCAAACAAGCCATAAGGTGATTGAAATGACTTACCAAACACAACCGAAAACACATACTTTCAGAAACACCTAATAATTTGCCACTAAGCATCGCTGGTAGGGATGGCAATGGGTCGGAGGCGGGTCAAAGTACACAACCTCCATATCCAAATCACTTCGTTTGCGGATCTTAGATCCACCTCCACCTCCACCTCCGGCATCCGCATCCACCAACCCAACATCCATACAGGACCCGCTTCAAAATCCGCTACCTCCCCATCCGACCCGCCAATTGTAAGAGAACTTTATCTACTCGGCGCTCCGCTTCCAACGCGGTTCCTACCCGCATTTTTTCTTAACAAATAATAATCAAGTAAATTGTATTAATGAAAGTAGGCTTATAAATAAACAAATAACTAACAAATCCCTTGTTTCTTTTGTCCGTCTAAGACGGAGATCCACCAAAGCCAAGTCGGAGGTCCGTTGGAGGGGGGTGGGTCGGAGGCCCATCAGACTTAAAGCAAGATCCACCTCCGACCCGCCTCCACTCCGGAGACGGACTTTTGTAAAGTGAATTTGGATCGATTTTTTAGTCTTATCAGATCGGATTCGGACACAATTGTCATTTCTAATCGCCGGGCATACAAGCTAGTTGGATTTTGCCATGAATAAATTGTTAAATCATTGTTAACCCCCCCTCCTCCCCCTAAACCAACAACTAAAGTTTTATAAACAACGATAATAAAAACATTAGCCAAACACAGTTGATTTCCGTATTAGCGTTTTTAAAACGTATAAACAACATAAACAATTTCAAGTATTTAAAAACAAAATGTGGAAAAACGTAGCCAAACAGGCCCTAAGGTGGAGAAATTATTATGTGCTACACGAGTAATACTCTAAGCTACTTAGAATAGGACATGTGGAAAAAACAAAAAAAAAAAAAAAAGAAAAAAGAAAACCCACTCCCTTTCCCTTGTTCACTTTCTTTCTATTTTGATTGGCTTGGAGTATTGCTAATGTGGTACTCCTCGAGCAGGCAATAATTTCCCTATTAGATGACTGAAATGAGTTATCAAACACACCCGAAAATATATACTTTCAAAAACACCTAATAATTTGCCTCGCCGGGCGTACAAGCTAGATGGATTTTTGCCATGAATAAATTGTTAAATCATTGTTACCCCCCCCCTCCCTCAAAAAAACAAATAAAAGAAAAGAAAAAAGAAACCCAACAAAAACAGTGAGTCAGTCCCCCGTGTGGCGTCCCCTAAACCCCGAAACACTCTAACTCTCCAAAACCCAAAACAATTCCCCAAATCAACAACTATAGTCTATAAACAACGATTAGGACAAAAAAACAAACATAACTATAAACAACGATAATACTACGACCCTATACAACTAAAAAACTAAATCAAGAGAAGCAGAATGGGGAGTGAAGGTGAACTAAAAGCATGGGTTTCCGACAAACTAATGTCCCTTCTCGGTTACTCTCAACCCACTGTCGTCCAATACGTCATTGGCCTTTGTCAGTTATCCCCCCCCTTCTAATTATTCATCACTAATTAATTTTATCATAATAATAATAATAATAGTAATCATGTTTTTCTTTTTTATTTATTATTGTTGCAGCAAAGCAGTCCTCGTCCCCTGCCCAAGTGGAAGCCAAGCTGGTCGACCTCGGCTTGTCGCCGTCGGGCGATACCCGGGCTTTTGCCCAGGAGGTTTTCGCCCGCGTTCCTCGTATAAAAGCCGGTCCCAATGTGAGTCCTTTTATGTAATTTTGTAGGTATTATGGTCCTCATTGTATAAATATGTTACTAGAGTAGAAATGAAGAATCTGTTTGTCGAGTTTTGGGATAGTTATTAGCTACTGGGATGTTTGTTTGGAGGGGAAAGGATTGATTTTTTATGAGTTTTGTGGTTAGGGTTTTGGAGTTTTTAGAAAATATGAGTGGCTACTGATGTGGCTTTCGAACCTTGTGCCGCGGTTTGGAGGGTGGGGTGGGGGTGGGTTGGTCTGAGGTTCATATAATGCTTAGATCCCCCCCCCCTCCACGGGCGCGTTTTGTGACACTTTTGATGGGGAAGTTCTGTTGGCCGAATACGTCAAGGTGCCCTGGCAAATAAGCGTTGCCATTGTTTTAATCCAAGAATGGAAATCGCCAAGAGTGCCTTATCTAGCTTTGTAAATGTGAAGGAAACTTAAATATGTTGTTGTAGCCTGATATGGGGAGGGACCGCCTTTTCGGTGATCTCACAATGAAGGTCTTACTATCTTTGGCTACAAATGTAAATGTGAAGGAAACTTAAATATGTTGTTGTAGCCTGCTATGGGGAGGGACCGCCTTTTCGGTGAGCTCACAATGACGGTCTTACTATCTTTAGCTACAAGTAGAAAATATAAGTTGCTCGACATGCGGCTTTTCGTTTTTCTTTGTCCCTGTTTATTACTTTGAGGAAGGGCTGAAGGGGGGGTTGGGGGTTGTCTGCAGTTCAGATATGCAAAACACATGCTGCCGTTTCAGGAGTCGCTTTTTGTAAAACCATTTTGTTTTAAAGTTTGGTTGGGCTAAGAGCGTAGGAAAAGTAAGTATCGTGAATTATTAACCTGAAGATGAACATTGAACAATGCCTGCTTCTGTGTTGCCAGTGGAATGGAAACTTGAATATGTTGTTGTAGACTTGTACATATAGGTAGGAGTGAAAACCTGTTCAGTCTAATTGGCGTTAGCTATTCTGTGACTTATGATATAATCTAAGAAAACTAGTTGAGAATTGCCAATACAGTAAGCGTGAGATAATGGGTCTTGTATTGGTCAAGAATTATGAAGATTCTATTTTCCCTTTGTTACCAGCTTTATCAGAAGCAAGAAAGGGAGGCAGCGATCTTTGCGAGGAAACAAAGGGAATACCAACTTCTTGATGACGATGATGATGACGACATGCCTGTTGCTGAGAGTAAATCATCGAAGTCTTCTGAGTCGAAGAAGGCAGATTCTCACAAGAAACGGTTTAGGAGGAAGAGCGACAACCAAGACGAGGATGAAGATGACGAGGCATAGTGTTCATTCTTTTTACTGATTGATTCAGTTTTCTTTGTAATGGTAAGCTGCTAGATAATGGATTCATGTATTGACTTGTCACCTTTGTGTTGACTTTACAACCTGCTGCAGGTGGCTCCGAGTAGAATAGATGATAGACGGGTGAAGAGGAGAATTTCTGATGATGATGATGATGATGATGATGGTTATGAGGTAATGCCAATTGTGATTTACTTTGTATTGATGTACTTGCTGCCTTAATTTTTATCGGTCTTTATTTTCTTAGTATTTTGTTATGATATCGATGCTGGTCTATGAATTTTAATTTTTAGTCAGGACCTACATATTTCTTATTCTAGGTGAAACAGTTTGAGTTGATCTAGATTGAGCTTAGACTTTCTTGTGTTGTAGTGTCTTGGTATCTCTTTGAGTATTTGTAAGTGGCTTTGAGATGTGTTTCTTTTGCTGATATCATCTTTTATTTTCTGATAGAAAAAGATAAATTAATAGTCAAAGTAGTACAAAGAGGAGGAGGATACGACGCCCTCTCAGAAGGCTCATTCCAAGTTGCCCCAATTTAGTTGTAAGATAGTGTTAGCGGTATCGCTAAATAACCCTGCCTTTTAGAGGCTAAATATGTAACTTGTCCCCATAGGCAATCTAAAGGATGAGATGCGCCTGTGAAAAGACGGGAGTTTCTTTCCAGCCAAAGGCTTTAAAAATAGCCAAAATTGCACATCGCTACTAAGTTTGGCTGATATCATCTGTTAGATGTAGATTTGTAATTCCCAAGTTCAGATGTATATACATTAACATTACCCATCCAATTGCGAACAGCTCCATTGAACCTACTTCTGTGGTTGAAATCAGGTGACTGACGTCACTGACCTGCTTTCTTGCATGTTGTTGATAACTTGATATTGATTGATTACTTTTAAATAATATGCTTTAATATGAAACAACTTTCTTCCACACCCCCCCCCCCACACGCACACAATTTCAAAAAGAAAAAAAATGAAAGCAAAACCAAAGAAGCCATTTCTTTTAAAAAATTGGATTTGTTTGATATGATTCTCAATTCTGAGTTTCTGTGTGAGAATGGATTTTGAAAGAAAAATCGACAGACCTACACACACACACACAAGGGGGGGGGGGGAAGAAGCTCTTTACTTGTGGGGGTGCTTGATGTCATGGTTAAACCAGGAAAAGAAACACATTTGATAAACAAGATAAGCTATGGGGAGTGGGGACCTTGTTGGACCTCTATTCACCTACTCATTTTGGCGACAAGCTTCCAAGATCACGTGAATGAGAACTAACCTGGATTGCATGTCGGGACTGTTAATATACCTGCTTTCCTCTATTGTTGAGTATACTATGAGTTCTTCAAGTTTACATGGGTGCAATTCCCTTGTCATTGTGTGGGGCTTATTCTTTTCATGATGTTGAAAATTAAGCATCTGTACCCAGACTCCCCCTAACTCAGTCCTTTTTTCAGTCAACCATCTCTTGCTGTCACACTATCTGCTCTATGTTAAATATACTCTTAGACAAACTGGGTGGAATTATGTGGAATTGTAAGCTAGGATGTTAAAGTGGACTTGGCTGCAATTAATGGAATTTGGTCTCATCTCGTGATACAAGACGTGGTCAACATTTGGCTGTTTGGGAGAAAAAGATACTTTCAGGCCTTCAAGCTTGTAACTGTCTAATGCAAGTGCATTCCTCTTGATCCCATTCACTACCCTCAAATAAAAGTAAAGAACTAAAAGAACGCTTTGTCTATGATTTGAATGTCTTATACCTTTTTTAGTACATTGGCAAACCATTGCAACAATAATGGGATTTCCTCGATGGCTCTTAGGCTTCAATTGGCTTAGAGGTGCTGCACTGCCTTTTTAAATTTTAAAACCACAAATGGGCGGTGTCCTGTGTGTGGTTTGTGGACATTTGAAGCTTTTTGGAAAATAGAAATCAAACCATCATTGTGTCAAACTCCTGATCATATTTCAGATATAGTGCTCTAAGCTGAGCCACAGAGTACATAAGATGTGATGTTTCCACCAGGCTAACCTCCACTCCCTTCACAGCTGCTCTTCGTTGGCCTCACCCTCTCACCGTGCTTAACACCACCGGAAAAAGGGTTTAGGGTTCGGACTTCCGCTGCCGCTTTAAACAAACCACAACCCCCCCCTACCCAAAGAAAAAAAATACCAATCTAAACCATAATTGGCTCGCTTCCTTAATTGTTTCCCGTTAAATCACCATAAATTGACCGAAGACTAAGCAGTAACATTTATATAGGTGTCTGGACACTTTTTATGTTTGAAAAATACAACAAATTATGCTAGCATTACACAGTTGTGGTGCTTTTTAGATATTTCTATCCAAGTGTGTGCACTGTATACTTTATATGTTTACTTGTGGTTTTGGGCTGTGTTTTTTCCGTTGATTTGACTGTTTGATAATTTAGTCAGAGGAGGAAAGATTGCGTGACCAAAGAGAAAAGGAAGAATTGGAACAACACATGAAAGAAAGAGATGCTACTAAAACACGAAAGGTAACTACTTGAAATCTTTCATTACTGTTTTCTCACTAATGCCATTATACTTGAGCAACTTTGTCAATGCATATATCCTGATGCAACACGAGTAGCCTGGGGTCATGTACTTTTGCATGTTTTAGTTACTGGATTCTGATGACATTGTGCGTCTAGCATTTATGGCTGTATAAGCTTCATTATGAATGCTGACGTCAAGTTAACAGGAAATTACAGTTTAAATTCCAAAGACATGTCAATGCTTCGGTTGCTTGTTCTCCAGAGCTATTCTATTTGATGTGGAACTTTAAGAACAAGGTTCTATTCTACGCCCCTCCTACAAACGTTTGCATGTCGCCTGATTTTGAGAAACTATTACAGAAATGCCCCTTTCCCCTCCCCTGCTTGGTATTCAATTTTCATGAACACCAATCACTATCTCTCGCATCACCCAATTCACCACTTCCCCTACCACCACCTTGCTTCTCATTCATACTCAAACAACGAGATGTCGCTTCTAAAGAAAATAGACCACCACGCTACCATTGAAGACCTCGATTGCGGACCATGTTCGTCACTGCTTAAGTAAGGTAAAAGCCTCACCAAGCCCCTTCATCCCCTCCTCTATCTGCCCTCGTTGATGAACCATCACCAACTTCTACCGCAGGCCACTAAGCTTTGGGTGAACCACCAAGACGCCCTTCCCCATCAGGGTTTCCCCCAACCCCTTGCTATTCATATCAGCTCGGCTCCCGCCCAAGTATGGTAAGTAGGGGGGAGGGGGTTGTATGCAGCCTTATTCCCCGCATTGCAATAGCTCAGAGAGGCCGAGCTCTCTGTCACTGGTATAGTAGCAATTTTTTCTGACATTGTTTACGGGCCAACTTCCATAAGTAACCTTAGCCACTGCAAAGTGTATGCTTAGATTTATGATCCTTGATTCTAGTTTCCAGCTTAATTCTTTTATTTTGGTGTCGTGCTGTTCTATTTATGATCTTACTTATGTATGCTAATGATGGTGGTTTGTATGTAGTTAACAGAGCCAAAATTATCAAAAAAGGAGGAAGGTATGTTATACAGAGATACAAATTTGTGTGTTCAGAACACATTTTTTTCTTTTTGGAAAATTTTCATTGCATTTCATTATTTCTATTGAGAATATATCGTCTTAATGCAGAGGAGGCAATTCGGAGAGCTAATGCTTCGGAACAAGATGATATCCTTGCACTTAGGTTTGTTGCTTGCTTAATGTTTTGATTTTGACAATAGGCTTGTGTTGGTTTATATTTATAGAATATGATAGATTACTTTTTTGACTTGCATTGCAAAAACCTGCCTTTTTCATGGTCCCTGAATTGTATGGTTTTGTAATTTTTATCTACTGAACCCTTTCTAAGTTTCCTACTTCCTCCAATGCTGATTTGCTTGCTCTCTTTTAACTTTCTATTATAGAATTTTCATTTTTGTCTGGGAAAAGAATAAGTGGTACATTATACTTTTCATTCTGAGTGGTGTTGGGCACTAATATAATTGATTTTTTAGGTGAAAAGCTAGTGTTTTGAATTTTGAAGAAATCAATCTTGATTATTTACTTTTCCCTTTCAGTTCAGAAACCTGGATAATTATAAGTGGCTGGAATTTCTTGTGCTGAAAATTCAAGCAATAGGCTCAGTTGATTGAGCTCAAGTTGATCTTAGGCCCTGTTTGATATCCTTGTGCAAGATATGGGTTTGGACTTTGGAGGTTAGGTTAACCCATACCCAGTGTTTACTTTAATTAGTTGAGCCTTGAAAAAACCCATATGGCGAGCCTTCATCATAGTTTTGAGGTCCTATTGACCTCCCGTCTTCTGGTTCCAATTTGAAAATCCTGTAGGGTTGCGAGGATTCAAATTAGTGGGTGGTGGCTGTCATTTCAGCTCATAAATGGAGTCAACTTTTAACAAACACTTGAAACTAGGAAGATTTTTTTTGTTTCCATTCTTGTCCGTTTTCCAGACCTGTTTCGAATGTAACCACTTGCCCTTTATGCGCAGATTTGATTTTTTCTATCTTTTTTATTATTTGTGTCATTCTCTGGAGGTTCCTCTGATGTTTTCGTGTTCATCCATAATGTTTACTTTAGCAAATGGATTGATCAAATCGTCTGCTGTGAAGTAATCTTATCTTGTGTGGATCCAAATTGAGCAGGTGCTTACAGATTGGATTTTGTTACTGCTGCAACTGCAGGCAGCTTTTAGCTTAGAAGTGTGTTTGGCTTGAATGGATATCTCTGTATGTTAATCAGGAACCAGATTTTGTGAAGGTGAAGGTGAGGGTGGGGGATGGCTGATGGGGTTGAGCTATATCTTGGGGCAAGAGGTTTTTGAGTATCTGGCCTAGAATGTGTAGTCTCCTCTGTGAATTACTGCTAGCATATAATTCTGTGCTACTAATTCCAGTTTTTGATTCGAATAATATAGATTTCATTAACCTATCAAAATTTGGTATAGAGTACATCCTACACATTTCCCTTAAATCTATTTATCAACTTCCCAAATCACAATTATCCAGTCAATTGATGCTGTAGTATTGAACCAGCAAAGCATTGGTGATTGGTACTGTGATTGTCAGGTCTTAATCCGCCGTTTGATGCTTCCCTGTTTTATGTTTGAGTCATATCTTGCTTTGTTATGCTTCTATATACTTTATTATTTCATATAAGTTTTATTTATTTATCCTTTGCTGTTAGATTCATGTCCATGTTATGTGACTAGTTTTACGCCGGTCATCACCCTCCTTGCCACGACCCTCTTCTTCTACTTGGGCTTGGGACTCACTATGAGCAGTACGAAGTTACAAACCAAAGGTTGTTAACACTTATTGGTGGAGATGTTTGGGTGAGAGAGGCATTGAATGGTTAACAACCTTTTTCAACACAATTTGGAGAAGTAATAAGATGCCATATAGATGGAGGAAGAGTAACATTGTTCAAAAGTAAGGGTAATGTACAAGACTATTAGAGGAATTAAACTCATAGGTCATACTATGAAACTACGAGAGCAATCGATTGAACAAGGGTTAAGACGAAAGTGTGGAGATTTCGGAGAATGAGTTTGGGTTTATGCCACTGAAGTCAACTATTGAGGCTATTCATTTTATGAGGCAACCATGGAGAAATATCGTGATTAGAAGAAGAATTTATATATGATTTTAATCGATCTAGGAAAGGCATATGATAAATGCCTGTGTAGGCATTAGCAAAAAAGGGTCTCAACGTACTTATGTTGACATTATTTGAGACATGTACAAGGGTTGTAGTACTAGGGTATGCACTAATGTTGGGATATTTAAAGAATTTCCTATTACAATTGGAGTACATCAAGGGTTGGTGCTTTGCCCTTTTCTTTTCTCCATAGTTATGGATGATTTATAAGGTCAATTCAAGATGATATATAGTGGTGCATGATGTTTGCGATGATATTGTTCTCATTGACGAGACGCAAGTGGGTGTTGAGGTTAAGTTACGAAATTGGAGAAAACATTGAAATCAAAGGGTTTTAGGTTAAGTAAAAGCAAAATTGAATACATGAGGTTTAATTTTAGTAGTGGTAGGTGTACAAATGCAGGGGAGGTAGTTTTAGATGGCTTATGTTATTCATATGAGTAACGTTTTTCATAATTTAGGTGCTTTAGGCCTTTAGTTAAGAGACATGGTGAATTTAATGGAGATGTAGCGTTTATTCAAGGTAGGTTGGTTAAAGTGGAGAACCGCTACTGGATTTATATTGTTCATAAAAGCACTATATCTTGTATGTTTCCTATCGGGTTCTGCAGTATGTACTGAAGCTGTGTTTTTTTTTTTTTTTTTTTTTGACAGTCCTTGTATTGAAGCTGGTTTGATCTGCATAATATTTGGGGGGAGGAGAACTTCCAGTTGTTTAGAGATTGTTTTGAAATCTGTTTAGCGCTGCACTGAACATTATGACAAACTATCTATATAGTAGTCTTCACAAGAAGGTATAAATGCTCCCATAAGGCTTGGTTGCCTGGCATGCAATTTTTATCAAAAAGGAATTATTAGGCATTTATATCGAGATGCATATGCTAATAGGAGAGATTAAATGAGTTGAGCTACTCGGGGAGGAGGGAGTCACACCTTTTGTGGATGAGATTTGTGAGAATTGCCTAAGTCCGTTTGGACATATGAGGAGAAGACCCTCTTAGGAGGATTGAGGGATGGACTTATGAAAAAGACCTAAGAGAATGTGAATAAGAGTTATTTTGAGTGATATGAGGCACCTTGGGGTTGGTGGCAGTCTAACTTGGATAGAGGGAATTTATGTTGAGAAGGGTCCTAATCTCTCTTTTATTTAATTTTTTTTTGATTATGTATTTGCAAATTTGTTGTGAATATTTTTTAACTTCCTCCTTTTGGGTTTTTTTTATATGACTTTGACAGTTCCAAATGTTGATGCATGTTATCCAACGCCAAATCAATTTGGGATTAAGACTCTGATGTTGTTGTATAGTAGAATAGTTTTTCCCTCTTTTATTTATGCTTCTTTGTGGTCCTATTTCGTCTTTGCGAGGACCTGTAGTTTGATATTTTCTATAGTTAATCGTCTTGGCTTATCAGATAAGTTGAATGGCCCTTTATGTTAACCTGAGACTTTTGGTCTTCAATTTCCAATTCAGTTCTTGTAACTTTGAGCTATCATACTGATGTACTAGTAGAGAGGCCTATTCCTCAAAATTTATATTTGTCGCAAGCGTTGCTGACATTCCCTGTATCTTTTTATTGCTTATCTGCTTCAGGAAAGTTTCAAGACAAGAGTACTTGAAGAAAAGAGAGGAGAAGAAATTGGAGGAACTCAGGTATACCTGCAAGATTACTTACTGTTTTGCTTGAGGATGTTGATAATTATGGGGCCTAGTACTTCGCTAGTTTTCATACTTTTTGGATGTTCTATCTGACATGTGACAGTTCACCGTAATGCAGAGACGAAATAGAAGATGAACAGTATCTGTTTGATGGCGTTGAGCTGACAGAAGCAGAACGTCGTGAATACAGGTGATACATTGCCCTTGGACCTATTGAGGACATATCTGTGAGATTCTCTTAAGTTGGTCTTATTTTTCTCTCTACCTTCATTGACAGTTTCCTAAATTGTGGCTTGTCAGTGCTTTTTGTTGTATGCATCTCAGTGTAGGACAGGATTGTCTGTTTAGCTGCTTGTTAAGTTTTTCTTGCTACTGGTTTCTAGTGTTTGATAGTTTTGATACGTTTCTGGTATCAAAAGGAAAAATCCATATGGGTTTGTTTTGAGATGTTATATCCATGCCAGTTTCCGCAGTTGATGCATGTGTGTGCTACTTTGTGCTTGTGGCTCATATTCAGTAGTTATGCTCCTCACCATTTAGTTCTTTCATGTAGATGGGCTTGCCATTCTTTGCATGTACTGGTTTTGATGACATTCTGGGTAGGATCTAAGGTTTTTGAGAATTTAGTTGGAGGTGGAAGAATGTAGGTATCTGTATTTGTTGGGACCTTTAGGGTATCCTGAAATTGGGTTAAGGTTATCTGAGAAACAGGATGTCTGAAATGGTTAATCATATGTTGTTTGTTGGTTAAATTGTGTATGGCTAATGATGTCTTAGTTCTCAGTGATGAGTGACATCTTCATATATATTACAGGTACAAGAAGGATATATATGATCTTGTTAGCAAGCGGCGGGCAGAAGATGCCAGTGAGATGAGCGAGGTGATTTACTTTTTGGCCCTTTTGAATTTGTTATTCATGATTATTGTTATTTTATATGAGTAACACTTGCACTAGGCGGTCCTTAATAGGACAGGGGTGACGTTTTAAGACTTTTAATTCGAAAGTTCACCTGATATAGTAAAATTTTGGATAATGATTAAAAAGTTTTTGCCTTTTCAATATGCTGATTTCTTTTTCTTTTGACGGGGTGTTGTTATAAATGCTCTATCATCAGTACAATGTTGTTTTGTTTTGGGTGTGTAAAATCATACCAAGTTTTGAGATTATGTCTGTGACTACTGGGGGGTGATGTTGGGAGGAGTAAGAACGTTTTTCTACATTGATGAGCTTGTACTTGAATTCTACATTTTAGAATCTAACATAAGAGCTTTAGTGTAGAATCTATGTCCTGTTAATTTTTCACATGGGTAACAACCCCTTTCTTTCTAAAGAATGATATTTATTGTTACTATCCAAAAAAAACCTCCCCTCTCTGTCTAAAGAATGAAATTCTGTCATTATCCATAATTTTTCAATCATATTGTTCACTCTTTCTTACCTCCTCCCCCCCCTCTTCCAATGCAGTATAAAATGCCCGATGTGTATGATGTGCAAGGGGGCGTGAATCAAGAAAAAAGATTTGCTGTTGCCGTGCAGCGTTACAGGTGTGTTATATAGTATGGCATCTCTATGAGTCATTGCAGGCACATTAATTTACAAGTATTCATCATAGATTGTGGTCTCCAATGAGAACCAGAGTCTCAGTATCAGTGTGATTGATGTGTTTTACTATTTGTGTATCAGAGATAGTGGTGAATCTGGGGGTAAGATGGATCCGTTTGCTGAACAGGAAGCGTGGGAGAAACACCAGATCGGTAAGATGCCAATTCAGACATATCTTGAATTGATTTGTAGTTCGTTATGTAGGGTTATTACCATAATTTATCGAAGTTGAAAAGTAGAACTTGGTCTAAATATAAAAGGATGCTTTGGTATGTGACAGTTCATGCGTGTCCATTCATTATGTTTCCTGGAGTCAATTGCACAAGGAATATCATAAGTTGTCTTAAGTTTTAGCTAGAGAGAATCTATTAGAAAGGTGTGCGTTCCCCAGTCTCCAAAGCCATGATGGTGGGAGAGATCGTAAAAAGAATTTAAATGTGGTTTTTATGTAATGCTTTCTTCAGGAGGTTTCGATGTCCTTTGTTACCGCTTTTTAATTGCAACATTTATTTACTTATCAGAGGAAACAAGATTGAAGATAGTAATTTCATGAAGAGAACTACAATCATACATTAACTAGAGGAGGCTGAGATGTCGGTGATGAGAGATAGTTCGACAACTCATTATTTGGCAATGTTTGAGCATTTTATTCCAGCATTCTGTTGTTTTCCCTTTCTCTCTCCATGGTCTAAATTGAAGTTTTTTTGTTGCAGGAAAAGCAACCCTCAAATTTGGTTCTAAAGATAAAAAGCAGAGTGCAGACAACTTTGAGTACGACCTGTTTTTTGTTTGGTTGCATCTGTTTTTACTACCCATTTGTTACTATCAACTTATCACTTATATCTGTTAAACTTGTGTTATCAGATATGTCTTTGAAGATCAGATCGACTTCATTAAGGAATCTGTCATGGAGGGGGACAATGTATGTTAGGATATTCTCGACATAGTAGGCTTTAATGCTGTTTCATGGCTCATACTCTATTGATCATTTGCTGACATAGCCCCCTGTATAATGCAGCTTGATGGTGAGATGCTAAGCGAGTCTCTACAAGAATCAAAAGCAAAGTCTGCTTTGGAGAAGCTTCAGGTTTGTATTTTGTGGTTCTGTTTTGGTTGATGCTTGTTGTTTACTGCCTTCGTTTGCAAGAAACAGAGGGATGGTGTATTGCCACTGATATGAATGCAGTTACTCCAAATACTATAATTTTCATCTTTTAAACAATGCAATTAGAAACATTGGAATAATATATGCCTTTGTAATGTTCTTTCGACAAGTTAATCAAAGATGCATGGCTATAACTTTTAGTTTCTTAACTTAGTGTGGAATACATACATATAGGTAATATGAAATTATGAATATAGTGAGTTGAGTAATGTTCTGATTATCCTTAGTGGATAGTGTCCTTTTGTGGACGATTGGTGCTAATTAAATTATTAGAGAACTCCAAGAGCTTGTACCATGCTGAACATCCTAAACAATAAAGCCCATGTATTAAGGAGAAGCCTGATAAACAAAGTAGCACTAGAAATGGCTAATGGTTTGGAACTTTGGATTGTATCAATATAAATGGGTTGGTACTTGTTACATCCCATCCAAAGCTGGGTTATCCAATAAACGAGCTCGTAACCCCTTGCATGAATGTGGACTGTTTAATTTACGGGTTAGCCAACGACCCATCTAATGGGCGTCATTGCGTTAGTTCATGGACATTCGTATTTTCTTAAGCAACTAATGATTTTACCTTACAAACTTTCTGATTAATTGTCTCTTTTCTTAAATTCACAAAAAACGTCTGTCTCTGAGAGCCCCCTCAATATACTCGAATACTTGTCATATCTGCTTTTTTGCGGGTTTAGTATGGTAAGGGTGCTTCACACTTTTACAGGTCCTCTAACAATCATCATTCATATTTTTTTGTAGATTTGAGTTTTTTTTTTTTTTTTCTCTTTTTGGACCTGTGGATGTATTAATATCTAGTAGATTCATACTTTTAAAGACACAAGCAAACATTGTGCTGTTGACTCTTCACTATTGATATTTTGTCTATTATTTGTGACTGACTAATTTTTTCCTTAGCTGATTAATATTTCTATTCCTTTCTATTATGCACAGGAAGACAGGAAAACATTGCCAATCTTCCCTTATCGAGACGAGTTACTGAATGCTGTCAAAGAGCATCAGGTTCTTCTATTTGCTCCATATGTTGTTGGTTTACTATTATAGTTATTTTGCAATAGTAGATCGTGGCTTATGATCCTCTATTTTCCCCATATTAGGTCCTCATTATTGTTGGGGAGACCGGTTCTGGGAAGACAACTCAGATACCGCAGTACCTTCATGAAGCTGGATACACAAAAGTTGGAAAGGTATGGCTCTCGTGCTCGGTGTATGTTCTCAGAGCTCAAATTCTGTAACATCTGCTGGTTTTCTCTGAATATAATTTTTGATTAATTCGATTATATCCTTTTTCCCCAACTTTCTTGCTTACTGATTACTAAGCTGAAACCGTTTTTGGGTATAACTGTTCTCAATGAAGGGTTAAACATTCACAGTTCTCTAGGGTTTCGATGAATTTTAGTTCAGTCTGATTTGCTGTACAGCACTCCCGCTACTCTAGGCTTTCTGGTTTCTACACATAGCTACCTATGACTTACAGTTAGCTTATGAGTATGCTTTAGGAACTAGTATTATATGCTCCTATGATTGGCTTGGCTTGTGTTAGCTTGCTTTACACTGTCAGGGAACTCTAGGGCTTGTTCTTTCCTTTGAAAGTCCGTCTCCCAGATCGTGTAGCGCTTCCTTGCTTTTGTTCCTTATAAGTTGTGAATGGGGCCAGTTTCAGATTGGGCAAGATGCATAAAAATGTGATATGTGCTTTTCTACTATATTCTCCTGCATCCATGGTCTATCTAATCTTTATATTGTTAGTCTTCTCTTAGAGGCAAGGGAGGTTGTGGAACTTTCACTTGTGAAAGTTTTCTTATAATGAGAGATGGATGAGCTCACTGCCTTTACTACTACTTCGATTATTCTACTGTTGTGGGATACTGAATTTGTGCGTGGACGGCAGACACTTGGACCTCTAGCTAAAATCCTTCATGGTATCTTTTTTTAGGCTCATGTAGTGATGTCTTCCTCCTGAGTTAACATTATCTAACAGATTTGTGATACCAAAGCCTCCATTGTGTTGCTGCTTTTTTATGGACTATGACTTCGGAAGAGCTAATACCAGTGATAATCATTAAAGCCTTAGGCCTAGTACTGCTTTGAATAGTATGTTTTTTTTTATCCCATTGGAGCATGGAATTGGAAAGAGCTTATACTAATGACAATCTTCGTAGGCTTGTTACTGCTTTGGCCTTGATGCTAGTGATAATCAATAAAGCCTTAGGCCTGGTACTGCTTTGAATAATAAGATTTTGTATCCCATTGGAGCATGGAATTGGAAAGAGCTTATACTAATGATAATCTTTGATGTCGTAGGCTTGGTACTGCTTTGGCCTTGATGTGTGTTATGTGCTGGATAAGTTGAGAGTCTCAGAATCATCTATTTCTTCACCTTGATTTTTCTCACACGTTTTGGTTCAAAGTAGCTAGCATCCGTGAGAACCGTCATATGCTGTTCCATGTATTGAGATTTCACTATGATCCCATAATGACCATTTGCTTGCCTTTTATGCAGATTGGGTGTACTCAACCTCGGCGAGTTGCTGCAATGAGTGTTTCTGCCCGTGTTTCCCAAGAAATGGGTGTAAAACTGGGGCATGAGGTCAGCTTTAATCATTTGTTTGAGATTATATTACTTCCTGATATAGGTTTTATGCTTTTCTGATAGTGACATACCGACATTTCTTGATTACATGTTAGTCCTTAGTAATTTAGATTGCATATGATATTAATGTTTTGCTGTTTAATTTTATTTTCTGCGACATTTCTTGTCAGCAGAAATCATTGATGTGTGCGATAAATTTGGTTTTGGTGCTTGTATGCTTTCTGAGGATTAATTTCACTATATTAAGACACAGAATAGAAGCACAAAGCAAAGTAGTAATTATGGAAACTTATCATTTAAATTATCGTGGGTCAACAGACAAAAACTGATATTTTATCATTTAAATTGTTGCGGGGATCAAGTTGTGTCAATACTTATATGGGTACTGATCCGTAGCTACTTCTATGTTCTACTGTTCCTTGATTAAATCACCTTTCAAGTGCTAGTTTACAGTTAGAATACTGTTTGCTATGACAGAAATATTATTAGTGTTAAGTTAACCAACAATTTTCTGTGTATGGGTGTGGACAGGTAGGGTATTCCATTCGATTTGAAGATTGCACGTCTGATAAGACTGTACTTAAGTATATGACCGATGGTATGCTACTTCGTGAGTTCCTCGGTGAGCCAGACCTTGCTAGCTACAGGTGACTTGGCATTGCTAATTATAATTTTTACATTCCCTAGAGATATACGTCCTCAGAAATTTTGACTCAGTTACATTTCTCAGTGTCATAATGGTTGATGAAGCCCATGAAAGAACACTATCAACGGACATACTATTTGGTTTGGTGAAGGTAAGTGCAATTTATTTAAAATCAAATTATTCCATGTTTCCTTCTGTGTCTTTGGGTGATTCATGGGATCTGTGGATTTTTGGTTTACTTAGTAAAAAGGATGCCATTTGTCTTATTATTATTAATTATTTTTTTTCTCTGAGGGATGGAAGTTTAATGATTGTTGTTCTTTGGACTCATTTGCATGTGTGTGGTTTATGACCCTGATAGTCTCTTTGCTATGTGCTTCCATATGATAGGATGTCGCTCGTTTCCGGCCAGACTTAAAATTACTTATTTCAAGTGCAACTCTTGATGCGGAGAAGTTCAGTGACTATTTTGATTCTGCCCCAATATTCAAAATTCCAGGACGACGTTATCCTGTCGACATACACTACACAAAAGCACCAGAGGCTGATTATTTGGATGCTGCTGTTGTTACTACTTTGCAAATTCATGTCACACAACCACTTGGCGATATTCTGATATTTCTCACTGGACAAGAGGAGATTGAAGCAGCAGAGGAAATATTGAAACATAGGACTAGGGGCCTTGGCACTAAGATTGCTGAACTAATTATATGCCCTATATACGCCAATCTACCAACAGATTTACAGGCCAAGATATTTGAGCCTACTCCTGAAGGGGCACGTAAAGTTGTATTGGCCACAAATATTGCAGAGACATCTCTGACAATCGATGGCATTAAGTATGTCATAGATCCAGGTTTTGTGAAGATGAAGTCATATAATCCACGAACAGGTATGGAATCACTGTTGGTGACGCCTATCTCTAAGGCATCAGCAAATCAAAGAGCTGGTCGATCTGGACGAACTGGTCCAGGCAAGTGCTACAGGCTATACACTGCTTACAATTACTACCACGATTTGGATGACAATACCGTGCCAGAAATTCAGCGGACAAATCTGGCAAATGTTGTGCTTTCTCTCAAGAGCCTCGGAATCCATGACCTACTGAATTTTGATTTCATGGACCCTCCGCCATCTGAAGCATTGTTGAAGGCTCTTGAGTTGCTATATGCACTAGGTGCACTTAATAAGCTAGGGGAGTTGACTAAAGTTGGGAGAAGAATGGCAGAATTTCCGCTTGACCCTATGTTGTCAAAAATGATTGTCGCGTCTGAGAAATATAAATGCTCAGAGGAGGTAATTACAGTTGCTGCAATGCTTTCTATTGGAAATTCAATTTTCTATAGGCCGAAGGACAAACAGGTCCATGCAGACACTGCCAGGATGAGATTTCATGAGGGGAATGTTGGAGATCATATCGCACTTCTTAAGGTAGATCAGCAATCCTTATTATTTGTTTTTTAAATTTAATTTTAAGTTTGTCACGGACTTCCCGAGAATGTTGACAAGTTTGTAGGTGTTTTTTTCCTTAACTGAATGAATAGATCGGTTTTGGACAGTTCACTTTTATTATCAAAAGGATTTATGTTACTGCCAAGCTTGGTTGTTGGCACTAAACCTGTATTTTGATTACTTGTCACTTTAATTCTTCATTTCGTTCATTTTGTTTATCTGGAAAATGTATGCTGACCTTTTCTTTTTTCTTGCTTGCTTAGGTCTACAATGATTGGAAGGCATGTGACTTTGGAACCATGTGGTGCTATGAGAATTACGTTCAGGTGTATTTTCTACTGTAGTTTCATTGCATTTGGTGGGACTTGTAGTTTAGTTGCTGCTGTTGTCGGTTTTGATTAATAGTTTTTGTTATTCTAAGCGATTGTAACACTTCATCTATATGTTTTAGGTTAGGAGTATGAAACGAGCCAGGGATATTAGAGACCAGCTTGAGGGGCTTCTGGAGAGGGTTGAAATTGAAGCCACATCTAGCCTGAATGATTTGGAAGCCATAAAGAAGACTATCACAGCAGGTTCGAAATGCCATGTCCAGCTTGGTTTTGGTGTCTTAACTTGTGCCATTGGTTCTGTTATGTTGAACAATTATAATTCTTTTGTCATTAGGTTTCTTCCCTCACACCGCAAGGCTACAGAAAAATGGATCTTACAGGACTGTTAAGCATCCTCAGACTGTTTACATGCACCCAAGCTCTGGTTTAGCACAGGTAAGTCTCGTTAAACTTGTAGTAACTTGCATTATAATGGAGGATCAAATCACCAGTCTATCAAATTTCGTTGTGTAGTTGCACTTCATGTAACTTGTGGGACCCTATGAGGGATATAATGTTCTTAACACTTAAGATAGTATGGTGGGAAATCATATTAACTTGTCGACTCATACTTTGTAGTCTAGACCACAGTCTACAATCGTGTTCTGACAACTAATCAAATTGATCTAGGAATAACAAAGTGACCAGGTGCCGTCTTGTTGAGAAAGGGAATGGTGGAAGTATATGGATACGCAGGCTATGAAAAGTGAATTGACTTAGACAGGACTACTGTCTTAAGTTGCTGTGTTTTTAGCAAATTTAAAAAGTACTTCCTCATACCTGCTTATGTTTATTCCAACTTTTTCATGCAAATCGTCTTTTGGCGTCAATTCCTTTCTTTTTGGGATGGAGAAATTGTGTCCCCTTGATTGGCTTGATCTAGTATCGCTGATGTTTTTTGTATTTATTCGTAGTAGCGCTTTGCAGCCTAGAGCTATGTAGATATTGAGTTGTGTGATTGTGTCTCATTATTCTTCCTCCCCTCCCTATCAGTTCTTTTTGGTCTAATGAGTCTTTTGGAATCTGAATTTGCATTGTTCCTCGGATTTAATGATTTATATTCGTGGACAGACGGAGCCCCTACCGAGATGGGTTGTGTACCATGAGCTGGTTTTGACAACTAAGGAATACATGAGACAGGTAACTGTCTTTTGTTCCCATGCATAACTGTGTCTGTATATAGGAGTAGGATGTGACACTAAATTGAGAATGAGCGAGTATTAAACTTCTGCTGTCGTGCAGGTAACTGAGCTGAAACCCGAGTGGCTGGTTGAGATCGCACCTCACTACTATCAGTTAAAGGATGTTGAAGATCGTATGCTATCCTCCGTTCTCTTTACATTTGAACCACATTTTTACAATGTCTTTTGTGCTCTTCTATGGGAATATAAATCTTATGCATTATACTCTTTTGGCAGCTTCCACAAAGAAAATGCCTCGTGGTAAGGGACACTCTGCTGCTTCTTGAGGAGGCTTGGTTGGTGTGTCCTGTGTTACTGTTGTCAGGACCGGCAACACCATTTGCAGTTTTGGGAACAACTCTTCTGACGACTGAACCAAAAGACCAATCAAACCTGTGGCTCTTGCAGGGTGGCAGTGGACCAGTGGTGTTGGGTCTAATCCAATGTTGTATCACGTTTTTTGGCTATATTTTTCTCGTTATAGTTTTTGTACATTAATTTCATTGATTAATGAGGATAGGTGAAATGTAGTAGACTAGCAGTGCGGCCATTCTATTTCCTGGCTTGCAATGGAGGTTAGTCTTATGTACAAACTTTGGTCACTGTATAGACGACGTACAATTATCAATTAGCAAATCTCGTTGGCACTATAGGCCAAGAGGTTTGAAATCGTAGGTGTTGTACAAGGAATTGGAGGGGATACTAGTACCATCTTTTCCTGATATCTAAAGGGCTTCTCTTACTCGAAAACAAGAACAAAGACTACACTGAGACCTAGATATGTATCGACAGGTACAACGTTTAAACCAAAATGCAAGAAAACAAAACAACAAATACCAAAGAGAAAATACCCGACCAAAGCCCTTGCCTATCCAACCAAAAAAAAATAAATTTGAAGACATATTCAAGCGACCAAAAAAATAAAAATAAAGAAACGACATAACCCCCTTGGTCTGTTACAACATATCTTATTTTAAGAGGTAATTAATTTTAGCTTAAAATTAGCACTTAAAGTGGGTACAATTTATCAAAATTATAATAATAACATAATTCATTTAAAGTCTAAAAAATAAAAACGACCATCTGAGACAATCTTTTTGTAACTTAAAATAAAATAGTCTCATACAAGACTTTATATCCAACAATAACACTAACATAAGGAAAAATTACATTTTGGGTGCCCGACATATGGTATAATTACAGTTTGAGTGCCCGATATTTGACTAATACCATTTTGGGTACCCAATATTAAAACTATTCACATTTAGGGTGCCTATTTTTTAAGTCCGTTAGTTTGATCCGTTAAAGTGTTGATGTGGCCGTTAATTTTATTATGCGTTTTAAAAGAAAAAAGGATAATCCAAAAATCTTTTTATAATTAAAGAAACAAATAAAAAAAATGTATTTTGAATAAATATATAAAAAAAACAGTGTCCTAAAAATCCAAAAAATATCCAAAATAACCCAAAAACACACCAAAAATTCATAAAAATCCCTAATTTACCCAAAACACCTCAAAAATCCTAGAAAAAGAAAATTTACGAAAAATGCAAATATTATGTTAAAAATTCTCGGAAACTTGTACTCCGAGTTTTTTATTTTAATTCTTATACCATAAAATGCAAATATGATAAACTTGTACTTTTTGGTATTTTTGTTAAATTTTGGGAGGGAGAGACTGTGGGATAAAATATTTTTTTAGGGGGATTTTGCTTCATTTTTTTGTGATTATTTTGAAATTATTTAGATTTTTTGTGGTTTTTTCATACTTTTTTTTTCATTTTCTGGTTTAGGGATGTTTTTGGGATTATTGTATAAGTAAAGATAATTATATTAAATAAATCAGCTATGTTTTCAAACATTAACTATCACGTTAGTACATTAACGGACAAAACTAACGGAGTTATGATATAGGCACCCTAAATGTGAATAGTTTCAATATAGGGTACCCAAAATGGTATTAGTCAAATATCGGACACTCAAACTATAAATATGCCATATGTCGGGCATCCAAAATGTAATTTTTCCATAACATAACTTCTTACTAACATTCATAGAGGAAAATCAAAATTCAAGAGGACTAAGTATTGCTCCTTCCGTTTTAGTGAAATTTATTTGACTTTTTTGTTACTTGCAACTCGAAAGCGTGATCTTTCCACTGAAACAGAGCGAGTGTCACTGTTTTATTGTGATGGGTGAACTGCCTTTCTCTGCATTGAATAAATTATAGATAACTCTCACTACATACATGACCGGGGGAGAACTCTCTTAATGCTCAAAATATTTGGTGTTTGAATGAAGGGTTGCGAAGAGGAGTTCCCTGCCGTCTTAATTATCCCCAAATTGGAGCCATGCAAGGGCAGCAGGAACCTGATCTCCCCCTGCTCTTCATACCCAGTAATGGAATATTATCGTATCATCAAAAGGGAAGCCTGGGGCAACAGAGATGACTAAGGGACGACTTACGACAGCAGATACAGATGTTGCAAATTCTTGGCATCTGTCTGCTTAAAAGACTCCTTTGAAGAATTGAAGCAGACTGTTCAGCAATCGTTTTTGCGGTGGAAAACTCTATACAATATGCATCATTCATGGTTAAAACGACAAAACTTTACCTTGGAGTTGGATTTCATAAATAAGAAATGCTCTTTCATAGGTTAGGCAGACTAGGAAATTTGTCTATGTATATGAGTATCAGTATGCCTATTGTCACTTCTGACATAAGCTCCTGGAGGCAAATACTAAGACTGATCTTCAAGCAAACAGCGGCACAGAGGGAAAAGGGGTATAGTCGTGTAGATGCAATTGGAAAAAAAATTCAGAAACGATATGAAGATATTTTAGATGCATTATAGTCAAACCAAAAATTGATAAAGACAACAACTTTGCATAACTTGACATTATAAAACACATCCATGTAATTGCCCAACGTAAAAACAGTAATGTTCATTGCCACAAAAATATGCTTGGTCCAAGCCCAGTAACAATTTTAAGTATCAATTACAAGTCTTAAGCCAGAATAACAAGTAAAAGAATGCAAGTACAAATAAATTTAAAGAATATTATATGTCCTTCACTTCAGGCTCCTCCATGTAATGTGCTCGGAATTTATGCAACAGCAGGCATGTCCTTAAGCCATGGATCTAAAGGCTTACCAATGGAGTAAACAATAAATCCAATTTCCCTCAACTTACTAACATCCACAATGTCCCTACCATCAAACACAAATGCAGGCTTGCTCATGCCATCATAAATCTTCTTATAATCCAAAGTCTTAAACTCATCCCACTCAGTTAAAATGCATATTCCATGAGCATCTTGGGTTGCCTCGTAAGCATCCTGACACACAACCACTTCGTTAGATGGAGTACGGCTCATAGGCTGAAGATGAGGTGGATGATCCCAATCAAACTTGCGCATTGCTAAGTCTTTTTTGATTTGATCCTCGGTCACTTGAGGATCATATATGCTAAGCAATGCGTTGTCATCAACTAACCCTTTGCAAACATCAATAGCTGGGGTTTCCCTAGTATCTCCTGTATCCTTCTTAAATGCAAAACCAAGTATTGCAATCTTCTTCCTTGAGACACTGTTAAACATAGAGGAAACAACCCTGTTTACAAACCGACTTTTCTGATAATCATTGATTTTGATCACTTGCTTCCAGTAGTTTGCAACTTCATGAAGACCATTGCACTCACAAATGTACACTAAGTTCAGAATATCCTTTTGAAAGCATGATCCTCCAAAACCAACACTAGCATTCAAGAATTTAGGTCCAATCCTAGTGTCCTTACCAACAGCATGAGAGACTTGGCTGACATTTGCCCCAGTTGCTTCACATAGGGCAGACATGGCGTTTACAGAAGATATTCTTTGTGCTAGAAAGGCATTGGCAGCAAGCTTGGATAGCTCAGCTGACCACAAATTTGTTGTGAGGATCTTGTCCTCAGGAACCCATTGAGCATACACATCTTTCAGTGCTTGGACTGCCTTGTGCCCTTCTGGGGTCTCCCGTCCTCCAATGAGTACCCTATCGGGGTTAAAAAGGTCTTGGATTGCAGTCCCCTCAGCCAAGAACTCCGGATTTGAAAGGATTTGAAACTTAATTCCTGTTGCAACAAGCACAGAAGGGAGATAAGAATTTGTTTTAAGTTAGGTAAAATGAATTACAAAAGAGCCAGAAAACTGGTGATACATTGGATTATTAAGGTTCTTACTACAGATTCTTTTGCTAGGAAAAGAGTACTGTGACATTAAAGCGTTGCCTGACATGGCTTGTGCCCTTGGCATGATTAGTTCAATGCTACAGAAGCTAATCATGACATGACATGACATGACTAACCAAATAACGTAATAAAAGCGGTTTACAAAATGATTACACCAACAAACCAATGTTGCCACTGATCCACATGGTAGTCAGGGCCACGGGTTGGGGAGGTCCGCTAATGAACAACCTGGACTCCATTTTGACTGTTTACAAAGTTTAAGGCTCGCAAGTTTCGGACTATAATCAGTGGTACATCTATGCTTGGGCAAGCTTATATCCAAGTTTTAGACCTGGATGGCTGGATATGAGTGTCGGATTCAAAATTTAAAAATAGGAATAACGATTTTATTCTTATTGTTTCTTTTCTGCAATTTTCTACTTTAATCGACCATTTTCTATACCCTATGCGACCCTCTAAATCCACCCTTATGGACACACGAAGGACGAATGGAAGTATGTAACACCAATAGACTCGCTGCTAAAGGATTTTTGACCCCTCAGTGGTCGAATGATTATGATATGCAAACATGAAAGTACCTTTGCTATTATGGGTGAGGATCTTCTCAATGGCCTCTGCAGTCTTCACCGGAACAGTGGATTTCTCCACTACAATCTTGTCGGAATTCGACACATCAGCAATCATCCTTGCTGCACTCTCCCAATAGGTCAAGTCAGCTGCCTTGCCGGCACCCAAGCCCTGGGTTTTGGTGGGAGTGTTTACAGAGACAAACACAATATCAGCCTCGCGGACATGCTTCTCCACATCAGTGCTGAAAAAGAGATTCTTCCCCCTACATTGCTTGACGATTTCATCAAGGCCAGGCTCATAGATAGGCAGATGGTCACTGTTCCAAGCATCGATCCTTGGAACTGAAATGTCCACCACAACCACCTTAACAGAAGGGCACTTGAGTGCTATCACTGCCATTGTAGGCCCTCCTACATAGCCTGCTCCAATGCAGCATATGTTCACCATTTTTCCTTTACTACGTATGCTTGTTAGCTGCATGAAATGTGTCAACCTCATAAATCAGCATAGTTTGGTTAGAATGCGCGACGACATACAATGTAATTCGGCAAATAGAGAGATAAGGTAAACAAAGGTTCATGTAGAAAATCGTTTGGTATGTCTAAATAACAAACGTTAATCAACATGATAAGTTATGAAAGGACTAAAACATCAAATGGACAGTTATGCTGATTAAATTACTCTGCAGACTATGTAACGAACAGTTGAATTCGAACGTACTTGTAATGCTTAAGCTGAATTTAATAAGAAATATACTACGGAGTAACTCAATTAGCTTAGAAAGAAATTCTCACTAGATGCTCAGCACAATATTGATCACCGTAGTGAGGAGACTATGTGAATGAAAGAGAGACTACTTTGTGGAGCACAAATAAACAAAACCTCACTTAAATACCCAGCAAGTCTTCTCTTTTCACCTCCCACAAAACAAGATCTACCCCTTGTACAAACAACGAATTGTAATGAGATTAAAATACGTATACTTTTAATCATTATAAAGCTGGCGAGTATTAGGACATTCAGCACGTTTTAAGATACACCTTTCAGTAACAGACAAGTGAGCAACTTTCACCGGTAAAGGGCAAACAACTAACAAGATCTCATAAGTTATATCCTTGTTTTCCTTATAAATTATAGTTTTCTTACCCTTTATCGAATTTAATGATTCATTTGACCACTTAGCTTGGAAAGGTGGCTTTCAATTGCTTTGACACCAAACCATAGTAAACGGGGAAATGAAGAAGTACAAGAATGGAAATGGCTACTATACACATGCTAACGTGTTCTGTTACGTGTGTTAGATAAAAATACACCTTAGAACCCATATATATATTTCTCGCGAAATGGTTCTTAACTTAGTCCATAATTTATTTTAAAGGTTTCATGTAAAAAAAAATATATATATACTCTTACATTCCATTCAAAAACTAAACTTTGACACTATTTTAAATTATACTTTAACTATTAATAACTCAAGATATATAATTTAAAAATAATAAATATATAATTTTTATTAATTAAAAATACTTATATTTTAAAAATTATATCTATCTTGAGTTATTAATTTTCAAATTATAACCTTAAATAATGTCATAAACAAAACTTTAACTCATCCGTGAAACAAAGAAAATAATAAATTGACATAAACTGTGTGTACGAAAGTCTACATGGAATAACACGTAGAAATCTCAAAACTAATCTCTCTTTTAATGTGGACATAAAGAGGTAGAAGAGAACTGTTTGGTAGAACTCCACTCAATATTTTTAGAGTCGTTGACTTATACCATAAGTGTAAATTTGGCAAATAGCCATCTCATACAACTATACAAGGCTTTGACCTTTTTGAGATTCTAAAGCACCAATTGGTAAATTAGATATCAGCACAATTCGTTTTACTAAGATGATTTAGACTTCTCAACACAATATAAATGGAGACAGGACCGATAGAGAAAATGCATGTCAATCAGCGGCGGAACTTATAACTATATTTTTGATCAGGGTAACGACGACATACACTACACACTAACAAGAAAGTAAGAAACTTCAATTTACAACTCAAGTGGTCTAGCCGTCTAGTCTTATACACTTGTTTATACCAATGAAGACATGATGATGTTAATACCATAGGATGAGAAAAGAGATAGGACTCCAACGACGGTAAATCATTATCAAGGGCGTCGATATTGCAGATAGGGTTTAGAAGTAGACCAAAAAAATATATATATATACAAAAAATTTGTCAACTATTATATCAAAGATTCTATTAGTTTTCGCTTTATACACCACTAATCAGATGATATATTACAAATATGACAATTTTAAGCTAGAAAATGACGAATTTAAAATTAAATGGTCTTATTCCATACTTTATGCTTATGCGCTTAACAATTCCATAAAAGTTCCTAAGAGACAATGACCAAATTAGATATCAGCACAACCTTTTATCAAAGACGTGTATAGATAAATTCATCATAATTCCTTGGGTAGATATATGCATCTAAGTATGGAATTTTAATGAAGTCAACTAGGCCATGAAACCTCATAATGAGGCTTATTTTACATGAGGGGAATTTTATGCAATTAACTGAGCCACGAAAACTTTCTTACATAAGGAGCCTAACTAATTTTGAAGAACGGGAACAACGGTTAAAGCAGTTCATAACAAATTACGTAAAAAGTACATAGCATAACCTTTTTCCTTAAAACGAACAAATATAGCAAAAGTTGGAAAGCTTGATAGAACAGAAACAATGTGCATTATGTTGGTGTATGGGGTTGAAAAGATGCTTTAGAGTGTGATTAAAGCTAATGGATTTTATTTAAGAAACCAATGGAAGTGACGGTTATGTTAAGACACCATCATCATCATAATAATCATGCCTTTTAAGGACATAAAAACAAAAAAGAAGGGAGAATAACGTGTTTGTACCTTACACTATGCCCACAGATCAGCACCAAACGTTGGCGTTCATGCGTGAATATTACTGCTGCCGAAATTTTGGTTGAATGAGAAAAAGTAATTAGAAGGGGGCATATATATAACTATATGACATTTGGTTGGATTGTATAATAATATATTTTATTTAATGTGAGAAGAATTAAGAGTCTGAAATTGTAGTGTTTGTTTCATTACAGGAAATGTATTCTGGCTAGGCTGTTCGTTTTAACATAAGAGGACAAGAATAAGCAGACTTCTAGTTTAAACTAACTACTAACTACCAATAACAACACGGTCACATTTTTTGTAGGTTATCTTTTATCGTAATTCTTTTTTTTTTAGCTTTTTTTCAGTATAGGTGAGTTTTATATGAGTTGGTGCACCAGAAATATCATAATTTAGAGCAACGAGATTTATTTTCCGAAAATAAGGTGTATAACCACAAGAATTGAATATTTTGTCCCGCCATATGACTACCCCATCTAAAATCCTGGTTTACATGCATACACCTCATTTTTAAGTTGCGATGTTAAAAGAAACTCGGAACATTCGTAAGTGAAGATACCTCTGATTATGGTTGGGTAGTAGGAGACTTGTAAGAATTGAATGGTTGATCAAGGAAGAGAGCCTAATATGGAGAACTGATATGCTATTGTAATACTCTGGACTTCAGGAGTCTGGACATGTGATCACTGTTGTCAATGTGGGGCATATTGTACATTTCGGCAAATCATATTATGGACTCCTATGTTCACAATGCTATATGATCTTTGTACACAAAAAAACAAAAACAATGCTATATGATCATCAGAGCATCACCGCATTGCCACATACTAACACACAGGGTTTCAATAGTGAAAGGTTGTTGTGGTTGATTCCTGTATGCATGACTATAAAGCAATAACATACTAAAATTGATTACATGGCCTTGAAGACAACATAGTTATCACATTGAAAATAAATCTCATCAAGATCTTGTGTTCTAATTGTAGTTAATCATTGTTTGAACTGCTTCCATACAACAATGAGATATATGTTGTTAAGAGATTTATTTGTGAGTTGAATAAGAGAGTAATGAAAGGATAAACATGAGATCACTTTTTAATTGAGAGCAACCATGAAGTGAATACAAAAGGTATCTTACTGTTCTAGAGCATATTCTAGGCTACGACATACTAGTACTTCATTTATCTCGACGACTACATCCTCGTCGCCGAACACCGAAGGTTGGTCAGTGGAGAATGCGGTAACTTTAAGATGCATAGTTTGGTTATAAACAAAGCGTTTTAACAATTTTATGTCAACAATAACTAAAATTTTGTGAGAGGCTTTTGACTGATCAATTATAATTCTAATTTTTTTTCTTACTGTAAGTATTAATATGCAAGTTATATGTTATAATGCTTTGTAGTTTTGTTTTAGTTTTATAAAATATGAACCTTAAGCAAACTGTAACAAACTATTTGACATTTTTTTCAAACCTATCAAAATCATAAAATAATAAGCTAAGAAGAAGAAAAATGTCTATAGTCTTAACTTTTTTAATGACCTTCCCTGCCCAACTATGACCCATTAATGTGAGGGTCATATCATGACCCTAAAAAAGCAGGGTCAAGCCTAGACTTTTTGGAAATCCCGACCCATAGCACAAGCCTATTAAATGGTGAAGCTGAAGATGAACGAAACTACGAAAGAGATGTGAGTTTACGGCAAGGGTAAGGAACGCGGCTATAATCAAACTCATGGCGTCTCATCCCATAGTGGATCTGCACTACTTTGATGACTCTTAATTTTTGCCAATCTAAGCGTTAGCTTCTACCAAATCCCCAAATACAAATTACAAATAAATCTCGGCCATTGCGTCTAGCAAGGTCCATAATCAAACACACGTGCAACGTCCTTAAGTTACGAGTTACGGAGTACGGAGTATGAGTTATGATTAATCACAGAACACGTACACGACAAACTGTAATGCGACACTTCCTAGTAACCTTATGTGCTTTTGTGGATCGGGTTTACCAGTTTGGAGGACTTCCGATCCCACCACCTGACCATTGGAGTTGAGGAATCCTCCCATCATCCTCCTCAAGACCTCAACTTGCCTAGGATATCATATTATAATTTCCGCGTTTCACTGAATTACTATGCACTCAAAAGAAAATTAACCACTTGCGGGGTTTGGCTTAGGTGTTCGCACCATTTTTCCTCTGCTAAATGTACTTAGCTGAACTTTGTTTCGAGTTATAAAAATAATCAATAGAAATTCGTTTTCCGCGAAACTGAGCCTGATATGCAAATTTCATTGCACAAAATATTTTTGAGACGTTGATCCAAGCAAGTGAAACAACCCACTTCCATTCAATTACTGTAAATGTACTACAGGATGTGGCAATCAAAGGGAACTAAGAACAAAAAAATTTCCCCAAAATATCATATAGAAACGATCTACACAAGCATGCATTCCCTAAAAGAACTGGAAACCTAAACCAACAGAAAAAAACCAGCTATACACATCCAAAATTTCATCACTCTTACAACCATATAACCACCAGATACCAAAGATGTCTATGTGGTCAACCTCTTGTGAGGCGTTGACAACGTGACTGGATTCTGCATTCTCCAGCACATCCATCGGTATAACCACACCGAAGATGTCTATGTAGACAACCGCAAAGCCATTTCCTGCAAAAGAACTCGCTTTTGTGAGGCATTAATAACATGATTGGATTCTGCATTCTCCAGCACATCCGTGAGTATTGAAGCAGCATGACCAAGTGGTTCCTCCCCTGCCCTCTTCAACATGAATGCCTGCAAGAATTTAGTAACAGATTAGTCAGAATAATATTACCAAAGCATCAAAACTATAACAATCCCTGAACAAACAACAATGTCACAGGCCCTGAAGCGACAAACAATTTCGGCATGACTGCCGGAGAAACACAATGACCCCGTACAGCAACCTGTGAGTCTTTAGTTGGAGAAAGAGCAAGGCCCTCTAATCTCCTTCAAATCAGGCCAGTAAAGTTTCACAAGGGAAAAATGTTATGCTATTTTCAGGCTTTCAGGCTTTCAGGACTACAATTTTTTGTGACCATTGCTTATTAAGTTACAGTATCAGGGGTTGCCCCTACAAGCACCCACAACTACAGACGCACTTTGACGAGTTTATCTCGAGACCTTAGCATAGCTTTCCAAGAAAATCAATGACCCTATATAGCAATCTACGAGTCTTCAGTTTGACATGGAGCAAGGCCCTCCAATCGCCTTCAGTTTTGACCAGTAGGATCTTATAAGGAAAAATTATCCAATTTTTCAGACTGTCAGGACAACAAAATTTTGAAACCATTGTCCAATAAGTTACACTTTTAATAGTTGCCCTATAAGCACCCACAACTATGGATGCATATTGATGGAAAACCATCTCAAAGACCTTATCTCGCATGCCCTTTTTCTTCTCCAAAAAGATTAGGTCCCGGATCCTCAAGAGTATATTAACCCAAGGCTTTAACATTAAAGGTAAAGGCAGAAGCATGGTCAGCTATATAATCTCACTACTTTTTTGCGAGAACTCACACAATTTACTAACAAAAGACGTCTGTGAGTTACATTTGCACGTGAGCACATTTGACAGAAAGAGAGAGAGAGAGAGAGAGAGAGGAGGAGGTTGAGGAAAAGACTATGGAGCACCTGGCCATGGTGAGATATGTGCAATGTACAAGGTTGCTGAAGCCACGGCTCTCCATCTATCTGAACAGGCAGTTCAGCAAATAACTGGATCTTGATTGTTTGCCCTTGTGCCAGCCTTCGTGCTCGGGAAAGCCCAACCTGCAGCCAATTAGAATTAAAGTAAGACATCAGCAGTCTACAAACACTGGACCATGGTTCAATCGTAGTCAAATGACAAACACTAAGGAAGGGTAAGGAGGGAAAAAAGCTGATGCATAGAATTGAAGCTGCTTTTTCATGTTCGAATGCTCGTTAACCCTGTTACATTCAAGATGGAATTTTTTCCCATTTTACAAAGTAAATAAGATACTACCAATCCACACAAAAAAGGAACAGAACCCGCCGGGATGAGGAGCAGGGAGCATGTGAGATAACAGTACACATAAAAGGGATATGCAATATCTGTTGCTCTTTTTTTCAAATAGGACAGCAGTGACTCCAAAACCCATCCTGAGCTGGGCCCCCGATTCATACAGAATGCAATATCTGTTGCATTTTCTTTCCACGATTCCATTATATAAGAAAGGTCCCAGAATCCATCCTAAAGTGATTTTTAACATGCAATGCCAAAGTGGAGAGTGTACACATTCTGTTGGATGTGTGACTATAAAGAATGTCAACAACTATGGCTGATAATACTACAATATACGAGGATATTCAGAAAGCATTGACCCATAGCTCGCTTTGACAATTGCTCAACTCCGCACATAAGGAAGAAATTTAAGAATCTTCAATATTTTAGCATCTCCTTTGTATAATTTCTAGTGTTTCCTCTCCGTTAGGCACTAACTAACATATATGCACCCACGCAGTAGGGTTGAACAGACGAGGTCCCATCCAACTTGTGATGGCATGGATATGCAAAAAGCCTTCAGGACAATATAGCAGTCAGTGTAGAAGAGCTAGTACATCTTAGAGCATTCTTAACAATGAATAAAACTTCATTCTTTGGGAATCTTCTTAAGATGAGCGAAGAAAATGAGCCTCAACAACGAAAATATAAGCTTCATAGAACGAATATTTGGCGTTAAAGTCATCCAGCCGAACAAAATGAGGAGCAATCGTCTAAGAGAAGATGAGGGGCCAAGCCTGCAACTTGTCTCTCCTTTTCTCAATTTTGAATTTTCTTTTGCCATTGTGCAGAACAAACGGTGCATTTTGCAGGGCTGGTCGGGGGAGGGGAGTAACTTTAACAGTAATATTAGTATCGGGTTATTGTAGGAGTGAGAAAAGTGGTGGAGTATTGTATATATAAAGTAGGAGAGAGAAGAAAAACTGACCTTTTTGTTGTTCATGGTTAAGAAGAGAATTTGGGTTTTGTTTATGGGATGAACAAAGATGAGGTGGAGGAGAGGGAAAATATGAGAGAGGGTATGATGAACAAAAAATTTGTTCACTAATAAGGATGGCCTTATAAGACTATTGAGACTCTAAAGAACCTTTAATGTCCCAAGATAGTAGGCAATAGATTATTTTACTCATTTGATGGAAAAACAATAATACTAGTAATGAAGAATTAGTAATGAAGAATCAAAAAGCATATCAGAAAACAAGAAATGTTTATAGCGGAAAAAACAAAAGAAGAGAGAAAGGGTAGGCCACTGCCTTTCAACAAGGTAATAGGAACCCCTTTGAAAGCTCCTGGCCATGGATTATTTTGTCATGAGATAAATACTCTACATGTAAATAACAAATTTTCATGTTTATTCGTATTAAACTTAACCCCCCCCCCCCCCCAGCCAGAGACACATAATTTGTGGTTCGCATGGCTATACGTAACGAAGTCTGGATCGCGGAATTGACTACCCCATGGGCTTTCCCGATCCGTTTGGTGTATTTAATTTTTTTTTTCCCCCTTGTAAAGCACTTCTTGTATAATTACTCTAATAAATAGTAAAAATATTATGATAAAGGTCACTAGAGATGCTAGTGCGCTACTCCTGCATTGCAAAAAGAAGATGACAATTGGAGAAGCTGACATTAAAATACAATAAAACACGTAAAAAAAAAAGGTCTTAGTATTACATTTTAGGTATTCTTTAAAACCCCCACTATCTGAACCCTCCTTCACCGTCAACAATGGCTTATTCCACAGCCATATCACTGCGAATGATATCTCTCCTCTATTAATTTTCACGTCACCCTTTTATGACATTAAATTAAAGGTAAATTGAATCGCTATTTTGACTAATTCTAAAATGGATCTAGCGTACTGATTCGAATTCATGGGGAGGGAGGAGAGAGGGGGTTTCTGTGTTGATTTCCACGTCACCAATGGTTACATGAGGCATCATTTTGTTGGTCTGCTGACTTTATCAAAAGACTAAGGACATCACTATTGCACAGCATAATCCCTGTATGCCACCACTTTTGGCTGATTCAAGCAAGGGATTTCAGCTCTCTCTAAACCATCCATTTCATTATTTATCATAGAATTACTGCCATATCTCCGGGACTCCATTCAATCCCCTCCTTCCATATCCTTAACGGTACATATTACAGAAATGTCCAAAATCTTCTTCCTAATCAAAGAGCAGGCATCAGAACTCATATCATACCAACATTTAAAAGCAGACGCCAAAACTCATAGCAACATAGGGGCGGGACAGAGTGGGCTTTGAAGCCTGCAGACAGTCTGCCGGCTGCAGCTGTTTTAGTTTGCCATATCATAAAGGTATCAGAATAGCAAATGATTTCAGACAATTGAGACCTAAATGACAATTTGGATCTTTTATACCATAAATTGCAATATTAGGTCTAAAACATAAATTCACAAAGCTTTCTACAGCACACACACCCCCCCCCCCCGGCCCTTACTCGCCAAAAAGAAAGGACAGAGAACGGCCATTAAAATAAACCGATACAGACTAGAAAAAAGCAATTGTCTAAAAACTTTCCTTCTCATTCTTCTTTCCTTCTTTTGCAGGAGATTTGGAAAGAACGAACAGACTCAAAAGAACAATAAGAGCAATGCATACTGAACAGAGAAGTATAAATTACCTGCAGCTTCCCCAGATGCCAAGTCCCAGATATGCTCACAACTTCCAATACCTTATCATGCATTGACTGAGGATCAAAATTACCAAAATTTTCATCCTCATTATGCCATAAGTCCACACCTCCCATGTAGCTTCCAATGTTTGCTACAAGGACACCCTCTGCGTCCTACAGAAAGTAAGACATAAATACCTAAGCAAATATTATAGATGTCAAAACCAGAAGAAGAATCAATAATCAGTTGCACAAACACCTTTGTGATTCCCTACTAGTGTCCAATCACAGCAGTAGCCATTAAATTATGTCCAGAAACAGAGGATTTCATTGCACCACAAACACAGGACATGAGAGAAACCGCACCCTATTTTATATGGCTACAATACCAACTAACAACCTCTTTCATTTGCCCAGTTCTGATTGTTTTCACTGCACCTGAAAGTATACCTAGAGGGTAGTAGGGTACATTACCAAACACACTTTTGAAGAAAGCAGTTTTCTGATGTAAGTAGCAAACCTCGGGATAACCACACAAAGCACACACATTTCTGATCAACAACTTGCAGAGGGGGGAAATAGTAGTGCAATACGGCATAGATGTTTAGTAAAACACTCAGATAACATTCCAACTCCTCAAGAAACACTGAACGGAAGCTGAAACGTGCAAATCTACCTTTTAAAAATCTATCACACTGATTAGGTAATCAATCACAGTAAATTGACTGTTCAAGATCTTCAACTAAGTTTATGTGGTTCTTTTTGTTGACAAATTTGCCTAAACAGAAGGCAGCTCCATTATTCTTAGTTAGGGAAGAAGTACATATAGAGTCTGTAACCTGCGTGGCAATCATCTGGACTCCAAAGCTTCCATGCTTTTCAGATGCATTCTTTTGTCAAACTTTGTGAAAAATTCTGAAATGGTGATGCCTAGACACATGCACTCAAGAGCCATCTAAATTTAGAAGGACAGGTTGCTGAGGGACAAAATTAAAAGAGCTCTCCTTGCTGGTAATGTTAATGAAATCAGAGTAGAGAGAAAGGTTTACCCGTTTTACAAAAAAACTAGCAACCCAAATTTGAATTTGTACATGATACCATCTATCAGGTTAGTTCTAGAGCGTTTCCCTAGTTTGAGACGAGTGTAAGCCTAGTTTCATCTTGTTGCTCTAAGTGGTGGACGGCTGCTCTTGTTTATTTAACCCCTCCTAGTCCTAGCTATGATGAGCTTCGTATTTTTCATGGTTACAACAAGAACAACCAAGCCTTAATCCCACACTAATTAGGGTCGACTGACTGAGCAAGTAGAAGGACTCGTCGGAAAACATAATAAGGGGAGAGAGAGACGTAATACTAATAAAATAATAAACTCCCACTCAATCATAATCACTAACACAAATTGTTGCCCTTCATCTGCCTTATCCAATGTCATACTTTCATCAATGCCAAGTAAAACCATATCGTTCTCAACTACCCTTATTCATGTCATCTTTGATCTACGTCAACCTTTCTTAACTTGCACATCCTCCCACCCCTCTATTCTTCTCATAGTTGCATCAATGGGCCTTCTTTTACATGTCCAAATCATCTCAGTCTATTATCTCGCATATTGTATTCAATAGGTGCACCTCTCAATCTCGCCCTAATCAAGTCATTCCTTATTCAGTTGCACCTAGTATACCCACACATCTATCGTAACATACGAAATTTTCATAGTTGCAAAGTTATACTTCTAAACCCTTCGCAAATCTACTTTTCTCCAAAGATTGTCATAAACTCTCATCACAATGCACGAAAATTCCAGGAAGACTAAGCAAAAAGGCATTTTGAGAACCAAGTTACGAGTTGTCGAGTTCCAATACACGTCCAGTCAAGCCTCTCGTCGAATTCTTAGTCTTTATCGTGTCTTTAGAAGTTCCAATCTTAAGTTCAACCTCGTATCAAATTCCATCCGAAAAGGATGCTTTTGTTTTAGGAGACTCATCCTTAAGGAGATTCTCCGCGTCATCCGTAGACTAGAAAAACCAGAGGAACTGTGAGCCTCACGGTATGAAGTTGCATGAAAAGACTTAAAGCAACTAAGACATTTTTAATGATCAGGGGATAAGCTATGGATCACACATAACAGTTATAAACTCACGGTTTACCACTAAAGCTGAATACTGTTCAAGACTTAATAACACTGTATTGATCCAAGTTTTCAAATTAGTTTTATCTGTCCTTCACAATAAATAAGACAACAATCACTAAAACATCAGGGAACACAACCGAAGCGACATATAAACTGGATAAGATTGACTAAGATTATAAAAATGTCATTGAGCTGACTCACGGTATTCACGGTTGAGAAATTAGGGTGATGAAACAAAAAATATTTATTTTCCTAGGATCCAGGCATTTTGAGATCTATCATATCCATAGCATTTTGCTGTTTCAAGGTAGAGATAAAACCTAGGGTTTGTGAGATTATAATTTCTTGGGATTAAATTTCAAAGGTTATACAACCAAAAATCATTAGAAGGGCTTCAAATTAGGCAATTGTTTCTTCAGAATTTTCAACGCCTAGAAGAGAAAACAGCTTTAAGACAGAAGAGTTATATATGATTTCATCTGTTGACTCCATGCTGGGATGATTTCTCTTCAGATAAAGAGCTTTTACAAATTATTGAAAAAACCATCGTCCGAACATCTGAATTCCCTTCCAAGGCTATATGGAAGCTAGAGATTCCCCTAGAGAGACTCATTTTTTTGCTCGTGAAAGAACAAAAACTACATTGCTGATGTACTAAAAAGAAAAAAAATTCTGCCTCTGTGAAGATGAAAAATCAATTGATGATCAACTCCTTCATTCTATATAAGTTCTGTACTTCTGTCCCAGTTTTCACGCACTTAACATAGACTGGGGGAAAAGGATTTGTTATTCAGCCTTACAGTGCAAAGATGTAGCAATGTCTTGAAAAAAGGATGAAGAATGCCTTGCCCACTAAAATGTGTAATCCGGTTTTGATGACAATATGGTGGTGCAAGCAGCAAAGAATCTGCCTGCTATATTTACAGTGGCACTTAATTTCGTAGATTGGGTAGACAATACACAAAGAAGGGGTGATGGATTTCATGCTTAGTTCTTCTACGAGAGATGACAACTCAATGGTGTTGAGCTATTGCTTCTCTATTTAACAAACTAATAAATTCTAATAATTAAAAGAATGCAGTGCAACATCAGAGGTTCTTAGAGGTTCTCTTCAATTCCTTATGTCCTGTATATTACTAATGTAGTAATGTGGTTTCCTTTCGTAGCAATTAATATTGTATAAACAAACAAATAGAAAAGAACCTTAGCAACTCATAGATAATTCTGGAATACAAATGTAAATATGAAGCTACGACAATCTCCCAATAACAAAACAAATAAACCAGAATAACCAAACTCACATCAGGGACTTCAATCTCAACACCATCTACCTCCACCCGAATTTGCCATGGAAAATCTTCAAATATTCTGTCCATAATAATTTTCGCTCCTTCTTTAGCGTAAAGGACTTTGTTCATAAACTGTGGCAAGATAATACAGTTATCAGCTGTATATTTAAACCATAATTCCAAAAGTAGAATTCACGAAACAACTACATATGATCTACAGACTACAATATAGTGGACTACCATATTACAATAATTACCTAAAAATCCTCTAACAACACTCTGCTCAGATCATATTTTCTATATAAAGTAAATGAACAGAATACCACTACTTTTTTCTATGAAAAACGAAAAAATGGCGAATTTATCAATTTAGTAGAATTCAAATGAGGCCGCCAGTCAGTCTAAGAGAACTATGTGTGCATGAAGAAGATGAGCTGCACAAACGCGTTGCCTTGCATGCATCAAAAAAGATGATAACTAACAACGATAGAGAAACCAGATATTGTAACAAAAGTTCAAAATTAATCACGTCTCGTAATTAAAATGAAGAACTTCCACATCAAAATGTTCCCGAACAGAAACAATTTGGCTATGACTTTTAACTCTATCAATTAGTGCTTCACAGGAAAAGGTTCTCCAGTCTCCAACCATTTATTTCTGAACTTCAAAGTGTGTCATGTCCTATAAAAGCCTTTTCCAATCACAACCATTTGGCATTCAGGTCTAAGACATTCTAAACTACGTGCAGAAACAATTTTAGAGAATTTCATCGAATACCCAGAACCTAGCTTAATGAGTAAAAGCAAATACACCAAAGGGAGTGATACGACTTTAAATTACCTGGCTGTAAAACTTCTCAGGATTCTCTTCCCTCAGATTATGTATATCTAGAGCAACTTTTGCATCACAACCAACCCCTATCATGGCACACGTGAATTATGTAATTGGCAAAATGCAGGAACCAAGCAGCAATGTACAAGTAAAATTCATCATCAAGATATATAACAACATAGGCATAGGACTGACGTATGAAAAGCAGATAATGTAACATTCATGTCTATTTAATGTAATGATCTTCTACAAACGCTCTAGTTAATCAACTAGAACTACCAGAGTTTTCAAGAATAATGATCTTATACATACATAGTAAACAGTTTCCTGATCCCATATCAATTTTAAACACCACAGAACTCTATCATGCCTAAAACTAAAAGAGGTTCTTTTCGCAGAAAAGCAGGCAGACCAGGAGTTTTCAAGATGAGAAGAACGATATGGCAGTAGCTCATAAAAGTGTATCACAAGAATTACATCAAGAAGAACCATACAGTCCACATGCATCTTTATTCCATAAGAAGCAAGCCAATAAAACAAAATATCATAGGTTAACATCTACCACTATCACAAAAATGTGCGAAGAAAGGTGCGATAAAGGAAGCAGGAGATATGGAAGTCAGCTTCTGCTCACCAAGATAGTTGTTCATGAATTTGGTAGGTTGAAGTTGCTTCCCCTGTTGATTCAATATTGCTATTTTCCATCGGTCAAGAATGGTCACTGCAGCATGCTCTATGTCGTGTAGTACTGTGAACAGGCCTCCTTGTTTCTCTATTGAGCCCAAACCACCACCCCAAGAAAGAACTCTCGAAAGATCATTTCCTGTCCCCGCTGGAAGAACGGCAACGGGAGGAGGAGAAACAAAATTCTGTTTATCTACAGCGTTCAGAACCCAACCAACAGTACCATCTCCTCCACATATAAGAATTCTGAAATGAGGCACCTTTCTGAACATATACAAGCCGACTTCAGGACCTTGATTTGGGCCCAACTCAAAGACCTGTATTATGAAAATTTGTCAAACCACAAAATTATTAATTAACTTAGCATAATAAAAGGTATACTGACAGAAACATAACAGAGAGAGTTGGAGGGGTGTATACAACAAGAGTAGACACATTTGAAACCCTCATAGGCATAAGGGATTTCTACATTTGAGATGCTAACAGAACTACAGGTCGTTCACTTATATACACAAGTTTTGCACACCTAATCAACTTTTTTTTTCATTACGAGTACAAAACAAAATTTCAGAAAGGAAAAGGGAAAAGCATAAAGAGTTTTCATAAAGTTAGAGTTGAAACGCAGACAAAGCAAACTTAGAGTTGAAAGAACGCTATGAGTAGTCTAACCTGAACAGGATTTAGAAGCATGTTTAAACGCAGCCGAACAGAGTCCCCTCTTTGTGCCCCGCTCTTCTTATTGACAAACACCAAGAGAGGTCTTGCATCAGCTGGTAGATCAAGTATTGCATATCTCTGTCTCTTAACAACCTGAGAGTCATCTCTCTGATTAATTGATGTACTTCTCCTAAGATCAGGTTTTGGGTCTGTATGTCTTTCCAGATCACCATTACAATTCTGATCTCCTATGGTAGCACTTCCATTACAGGTTTCCTCCACATTATGAGAGCCATTAGCTGTTACACCGGTACCCGAAGTGCCATCTATTGATATGTCATTAGGATTGCTACTACCAGTATCATCTAAGGACCCATTGCTATGCCTGTGCTTCTTGCTTTGACTTCTTATACGCCCACGTACAGTGGATGCAATCTCATTCGCACCTTGTGTAATTGAGCTCAGAATTCCACCTGAAGTCGTAGGGCTCAATTCCCTAACAAAGCGTGGGGATAAAATCACCCTTCTCAACGGACCGAGATCACATAAATCACCAGTTTCATTAGACAAGCTGGTGTGGCAATCAACGTGCACCAACCTTTGGCACCATAGACAACACCATATAGGAGATCCACCAAGAAAAGATGCACTACAAGGCTCATCACAGTAGCTACAGAAAGAAGATTCATCCGTTTGATCAGTTATCTCCACCCAACGAACGGCCCATTGGTGTACAACATGCTCATACCCTGTCATTGAAACACATTTGCAATCCTTGTGTGCATTTGAGGAACAGCCTAGATGAGAAGCTGCCCCACAAATGTTGCATCGGTAAAAGAAGTTGTCCGAAGTCACCATCGGCCCAAGAGATTGAGAAGGGGACAAAGACTTTAAGCATACACAACAATTCAGATTTTTCGCACGAGTTACAGACTCCAAAATCCAAGTGTGGGAAGTTTCAGGAGCTTTATTCCTTGTCTTCGGATTTTTTTTGGACCTGGCTATGGCTTTCATCCAAGTCAAGTTGATGTTTCTTCTCCATTGAAAAGCAGTGAATGCTATAGTCAAGATCCCAACAAGGCCAGCAATAAAGCAAGATAGGATGAAGAAATGGGACTCCGCCACTTCAGCCAGATTTTTGCCAGCTAACAACTCAGGAAGATCATCCATCCTTCAAACAATAGCCTTATTGTAACATATAAAAGGCTAAAAATGCAAAATTATATCTGTTGTTTTGCCAATTAGACGGTTCAAATCTTCATGAAGAGAAAGGGCTTGTTCCCTTCTTGACAAGTCATTTACTATGCCAATTCATCATAAATAAGTTTAATTAGTGAAAGAACAAAGGCCAACATCACATATCAAACGATCTACAACTCAATCACCCCACAGCAAGCCCAAGACAAAATAATGTTAATCTTAACATCTCCACTCCATCACCTGAAGTAAAGACAATAACTTTCACAGAAATCTTTGGTATAAGTCCTGATATAGGCCGAAAATTTCCAAGCAACAAAAGACTGTGATTGCTCTCTAGCTATAGCATCCCAAGGCAAAATCTTTATCAGCACAAAGGTCAAGGGCAATACAAAAAACCCTGCAAGGAATAGAAACAGTTAACAGTTGGAGCTTAACCCGACACTCAACAAACTTAGTATATCTATTGCAGTAGCACTAAAAAAGTTGTAATAATAAGTAGAAAAATCGGTGATGGTCTGGGGGACGTCCAAATGTAGGCAGTCTTATCCCTAACCAGTTAAGAGGCTGTTTCTGGACTTAAAAACTACGACTACTTAGAAAGAAGAAAGAAAAAAAAGTTTGGA
>CAAKMY010074526.1:0-16292 GCA_901111285.1 Corrigiola litoralis | reverse complement strand
ATCCTCCAACTTAAAATTACTAACATACCCTCACTTAAAAACTCATCTATTCATCCAAACCATTCACTCTCACTTAAAAAAGAATATAAATGTAAATTTAACTAGTTTATTCTCAATCCCTATCTCTTATACCAAACATGGGAGTGGGAGTTGTTTATCAAACTCCTACTTAAATTCCCACCCCAAATTCCCAGCTCAACTCCCATTCCCAATTCCAAATACATGCCAAACGAGCTGTAAGAGAAGACCAACTCTAAGTCATTCTTGTTTCTTTAATGAAGGTGAAGCCCAAACATCTCAAGAAGATGTCGCAACGTACAGCAGTTGAAGGGCATGAATAAAGGGTCCTTCCACTCAAAATTTCATCTAGTCTTGGATTTTTAATAATACAAGTAGTTGTTAATCTCTCCATGTAATTGATTGTATTCCAATTATTGTAATGTTCCATAATATGATCCCTTTTGATCTACTTAATTCTCGTGCCAAACTTATCTATGTTCTCCTTTTTTTGTACCTTACTAGCAATTTTATAATGCTGTAAAAGTGTACTCGGTACACTCAATCTCACCTCCTTTAAAATAGAGTACAACTTTGGTGTTACTAATTGATACTACGTACTACTATATAATGTTGCCACTACAAGAAAATGACCTATTCGTAGCGTTTATTTCGTAGCGGTTATACAATCGCCACGATAGGTAAGTGATTATAGTACAATTACTCAATCCTATCGTAGCCAATTATAATCGCCACGAAAACACTCTAATAATCGCCACAATAGGACCCCCCACCCCCACGTCCTCCCAAAAAACTAAGCGCCTAATTTTTTTCCTACCTTAACTCCCTCTCTCACCCCGATAAACTTCAGACTCCCACTTCTCCTTCAACTCCCTCTCTTACCCAAAACTCCTATTAGATGACAACTCTTCAACTCCCTTCCTCAACTCCCTCTCGCACCCCGATAAACGTGACTTCAACTCACTATTGATTACGCTCAGTACCATCATCCTTCCAAACCTCGTCCGCTGCGATTCATCATCTCCTCCGTTCTTCTCTTCAACTTGCGGTTACGGCTTGTGCGTGTAAGTTCAACCCTTCAATTCGCAGTATAGGCTTGTGTGTACATGTTAATTTATTGTAACATGTCGTTATTCCACTTGTAATGTATTGTGCGAATTGGGGCTTGTGTTTGTGACTTCATCACTTCAATTTTGAGTTATTCATAATCTAATTTGTATTGTTTTTGGTTGGTGCTTGTGTTATGTTCTTGGTCATATGTTGCGGTTCATATTGTTTATATGATTATGATTGCCCTTTTTGATATTTTATGCGATAGAGAAGCCTTTTACGCTTTTAGTTTGATGAACACGATTGATTTAGTGATGAAAATGATCTCTGAGGTTCTCATAATACTATTGCAATAAGTGGAGGTTAAAGCATGATTAATTAGTCTAGTAGCAGCGAACCAGTAACCATTGTAGTTGTGGGTCGGGCAAGTAAAGTGGTTGAGCGTTGATGGTGGTGACTTTCTTTGGTGGCCCGAGAAAGCAAGTGGTGGGCTGAGGGTGGATTCATATTGTTTATATGGCACGTTGGGTGGCCTTGGGGGAGTGAATGGGTGGTGGGTGGGGTGGGTTGGGGAGTGGAAGGGGAAGGGGTTCATGAAGGGGGTGGTCGTGGGCAATAAAGGGGTGGTGGGTTGTTCTCTGTGTCTCGTAGTAGACTAGTATCCATACAGATTCAGTGAGGTCTTACAGATCAAGACCTCGTGTATTCACATTTAGTACTGTACTCTAGAGTTTAGACCACTGCTGCAACCTATTTTTCATGTTTCTGTTCTTATTAGACTACAAAAAATTCAAACTTCTTAGAATTATTAAGTGTGAAGAGTAGAGCTTTCTGTTCCCTTAAGGCTTGGAGGGTTGTTGCCTAGTTTAGCATTTTACCATCGCATTCGCGTTGAATATTAACTGATTTTCCCTAGTGCATACTTTACTTCTCACTTCTCGGCAGCAGATACAGGAATAACTCATTCTCCAACCTTGCACACTAGTTGATCAGGCTTTGTCCAAAGGAGTCAAAGTTGCTGTGTGTAGTACATCTAACGAGAAGGCGGTATGCAAATTTAACTTGTACACTTCTTTTTCCTTGAACACTAGCTTCTCAAATGGAAATGCTTGATAGTAAGATAATTATCATTGTACTTGCATCGTACAAAACTGAGCTTGCTGGACATTGGTTTGATAACTTATTGTACTTACATGAAATGATCTTGCATCAGTATACATATGTGAAATTATTAATCATTCTGTTTTGACACAACAGGCTGACAGTAAACTAGAAAATGTCTGATCTTTCAAAATCTCCCATTGTTATTGCAAGACAAGTGTACACAACATATTTTCACTATGCATGCTAATATTGAATCTGTATGATACTTCAATAACAAGATTTTATTTGATACTACAGTTCACTGTAGTAGGGAAATGCTCAGGGAGCAACAAGGGCTTCATTCCTAGGAGGAAACAAGTTGAGAGTAACCAAGTACAGGACACCAGTTGGCGCAAAATCATTCTCTGTCTCAGCAGTAGCAGCTGAACAAAAGTGACCTATTTGGTTCTCCGGCAGCACCCCTCCTGCATGGCTCGACGGAAGGTCTGCTCCCATTTTCACTCTTTGTTTATCAATCCTCTTCCTTAGATATATTCTTCTAACTGTGTTTGGTATTTAGGGTAGGACTGTTTTTATTGGACGTATATATAGCAGACAATATAGCCTGTAGCCTAGTCACTTCACCAATTTTTCTTAGTTAATGTACTATGTTATATCAAAATATGGTACAACTGTTGAGTGACGATTTCAGTTGCTTTGATAAAATTGCAGTCTTTTTGGAGACTTCGGCTTTGATCCTCTTGGCCTCGGTAAGTCCATATCCTCACAGGCTCACTGCACAAATTTTGTCTCTTAAGATCCATTTAGTATTTCTTGTTTTGGGTGGTAAATGGTACTCCGTAAGTATCACGATACCAAACTTAGTGTATACTGGAAGAAGCCAAGATATATATTCAGCTCGATCACAACTCATAGGTTTATGAGTATATGGTGTATTGGTTCATTGTGTTATTGACATTAGTTGACTATTTAAGGTATTACTGCATTAGTGATCCTGATAATTTCCAATTACACTAGTTTAAAAACTTAAGTGAGTTCTTGGTTCTGACCTTACCTGTAAAGCTTTTGACAAAGTATTATCCAAGTTGGAAAGCAGTGTCATGATTTTTTAAATACCCATGATTGAAGTTTGTTGGACATTGGTTTAATAACTTGTTAGCAACTATTATGCTGGACTTTATGCACGTTAATGATCCTTCACCAAAATCATCGTAAGATAGCAACCAGTTTGGACATTCAGGTCTCTGCCATTTCCGAGGTGTGAGGCCCATCAGAGGAAGTATTTTCTTCTAGCCACTTGTGTCTGTTCTCTTCGATTTGCTGTTGATTCATTGTATCTGTCTTATTTATCTTACGTGTCGGTAGCATGCGGGCTAGTCGGGTTGGGTTCGAGTTCAGGACATGTTGTATTTGGTTTGTTCACAAGGGAAAGTCGTTAGTTTTAGTTTTTGGATTGTTTGGACTTTTGGTAGAAAGTTCATGTCCATCTATAATTATGAGTTCCCCTTCCCTGCAACAACCATGACCAAGGCAGCAACTTTTGGTAGGAAGAATTTGGTGCATTGGGGGTTATTTGTAGTTTGTTTGCTGAGATTATATTTTATAGGATGTGTTTTGCAGGGGTTAAAAAAATTTGGAAATGCCTACTATAAAGTATAATGCTGCCAAATTTTTTGTGGATTTGAACTATTTTTCCTTCTATGTTTTATGATTTTATAGGCTAATTTGGGCGAAGGACGTCAACCTTGATAACATGTTTTGAAATTCACTATCCTACTCACCTAGGAGAAAGGTAATAGCTATGTCATTGACCTTAGTCGTTTATTTTTATTATGTATTACTTGATTCTTTACACTAATGTCATACACAAACTAACCTGCATAATATTGTTTCTTCTATTGCAGTTATATTTAATTGTGCAATATCGTTGGGGAAGTTCTACTACTTTACGGAGATATTGTTATGAAGGCTTTATCATCTAAATTAGACGTTTTTACATGTAGAGGCTATTTTGGCTCTTTTAAGTCACTAAAACAATTTTCATGTGTTTATGTTTGAGGATCATGTACGTTCTTGTATTTAATGTTGAAATTATTATGTAAAATTATATTAAATTTGAATATATGTATGACTATAATTATTTTATGAAAGTTTATCTATTGGGATTATTGAGCTCGAATGGAAAGATTGAGATGTACCCACTTGAATCAAAAGTAATAACATGTATTATCCAATGTAAATAGTATATCTATCGCGGCGATTATGAAGGTCTATCGCAACGATTGTAATTAACACAACTAAACAAATATAGAGGTAAAAGAGGTTTTTCGTGGCGATTATGTAGGTCTATCGCGGCGATTGTAATAGATGTAAGTAGCATCATTTTAGATATTAAAAATGGTCTTTCGCGGCGATTATAATCGCCGCATATTCGCCACAAAAAGAATTGAGCTTTCGCGGCGTTTATTTTAGGTCTACCCCAGCGATTGCGATAATCGCCGCGATAGCCTACGGCAACGGTGGCTACGGCACCGAATAACAAATCGCTGGGGTATGTTTTCGCGGCGTTTACAAACGCCACGAAAGGCCAAAATAAACGCCGCGAAAAGATACATTTCTTGTAGTGTGCCAAATTTGTGCGTTGCCAAATTCAATACAAACTCAAAAATGAAGTTAATTTCTGGTTTTGAGGAGCTTTCTTCTTAACAGATTTGCGACCACTAAAGATAGTTGCAAGCTAAAACTCATGTCGTAATTTCAGTTTGCGACCGACCAGTACAGTTGCAACAGTAGCAACTAGCATTGTTGGTCGCTAATTATTAACTATTATAGTAGTCGCTTTACTTCCATTTGGCAGTCGCAAATAAGCGACCACTGCTAAGTTAGTCGCAAAAGTTAAGACTTGCGACCAAATATTGCGACTGATTGGTTGTGACCGCTAATGGTCGCAAATCAGGAGTTAGCGACTGATTTGGTTTATTAGCGACCAACTTTGGCGGTCGCAAATCACTGATTTTCTTGTAGTGGCTATGGTGTGAACGAGACCAAACATAGCTTATGTCATTGGGGTGGTTAGCCGATTTCTCACGAATCTAGGAAAGGAGCATTGGGCAACTCTACAATCGATACTTCGATATCTACGAGGCACATCAAACATGTGCTTGAGTGTTGGCCAAGGAGACCCTTTCTTAACTGGATTCACATATGCAGATCTATTCGACGATCTAGATTCCCGAAAGTCGACCTTGGGAGTTATGATGATGTTTTCAGGGAGAGCAGTATCATGGTAGTCTTGAATAGTATAATGGCAGTCCAGACTGCATAAATATGTTGCCTTGTCAGCCATAAAGATATAGTACATAATAACAACACAAGGTTGTAAAGAGCTAATATGGATAAAGTAGTTCTTACAAGGGTTAGAAATGGAGCAGGAGAGTTATCGACTGTATTGTGGCAATCAAAGTGTAATTTATCATTAGAAGAATCCCACTTTCCACTCTCGATCTAAGCACATTAATATACTGTATCACGGGATCCAAAAAGTCCAAGTCATTGCAACTTAAGAAGATCTATACCAACAAGAATGAGTCAAATTTGAAGACGAAGTAACTACCTATGGAGAAGCTTGGCATTTGTCTAAGGAAAGCTAACGATACTCCCCAGCTATTCATAAGGGGAAGAATTATTGGACGGTTCTTCCTAGTAAGGGTCATCCAAGTGAAATGTTTACACTAGGTGAATAAAACCATAAGTTCCAGCAACTTGAGTTATACATGCACGGTTTTACATGGACGGTACTAAGTGAACGGGTGAGCTAAAAACAAGCAATGTGATTTTTACTAAAGGTAAGTTGCAAAGCTCATTTTTCCATATTAGTATGTTGCTGCATTACATATGATGTGTGAATTCCTGTAATATGAGGGCTATGAGTTATAGAGATGCGGTAGATGCTTGAAATTTTGCTACTAGAAACTCCTATAAACAGTCAAGGTCGGAGCATTTATAAGTGCACCAAACCGAAAGTCAGTGAACTTGTATTGATATGTGTGCTGAGATTAACTCACAAAGAGATTGGAGACACAAAGAGCCTCAAGAAAGCATGTTAGTGTATATCTAGATGGAATGTATTAATTTTTAACTGAGCAACAAAAATAGAGTGTAACTAGTGTGAGTGTTAGCCACATAACTGACGACCCGATTATTAAATTGGGTATACATAGTAACAATGTAAGCCCTTTGCTGGTATTAGGGAGGTTGTATTACCTTTTAGTAATTAGTGGACATTTTTCTGAACGAGGTCTCGTGGTTTTTACCCGTATCATTTAAGCAGTTTTCCACGTAACTAATCGTTGCGCCACTTTCTCTATATTTCCTGTCATTATTGTTACCTTTATTTTTGCCAGCCCAGATAAATTACATAAATAAGGAAAAGAATCACCGCTTCCGCTATTCTATTTGAGGTCTTTTTCCAACCTTCAGAATCCAATTATCTTTCCAAAACAAATGTTCGATCGTTGGCCGCTTGACATCTAATACCTTTTGTGAATAATGGTCTTGGTTTCATTAATCCCGACCACTGTCATGAGCATTTTTGGGGGGAGGGGGGGAGTCAACGAGCAAAGGTTTTCCTTCAAGATACTTAGCGTTAAAAAATTTAACCCAAATGTTCTCTAGATGAGGAATGGTTCTCCAAAGTAGTATTGTTTGGAGAGCATTATTAGCAACATGGGATTTCTCGAGACCTCCTTTTGCCTACAAATTACCCCCAAAATATGATTGGGAGAATGGGAATTTTCATCGTTATTCGAAACGAAGTTTTAATTTATTTTATCTAGTTTATTATGGATGTAGTTATGAAGTTGGAAGCTTTACATTTGCTAAAATGCTTTGGAACATATTATTTCACTTCAGTGCAATTCACTATTTTGTTTAGTTCATTTCAGTCCAGCTCGCTAGTTCAATTTAGTTTAGTTCATAAGTTTAGTTATGTTCAGTTTAGCAGATTTTATATTTAGTTCAGTTCATTTGAATTCAATTTAGCTTCGTAAATGATGTAGCTTAATCTAGTTTAGTTCATTAGTTCAGTTCATCGTAGTTCACGAGTTGGGTTCAGCTTACTTCAATTGATTTATGTTTAGTTAAGGTCATTTGAGTTCAGTTTATTTTAGTTCATTGGTTCAATTCAGTTTAGTTTAGTTGACTAGTTAAATTTAGTTTTGTGATACACGACATTTGTAGTTGAGATTTGACGAGTTTAGTCCAGTTATGTTCAGTTGAATTATGTTTAACTCAAGTCATTTAAGTTCAACTCATTAGTTTAGTTTTGTTCACGAGTTTAGTTCAACTCAGTCGATTTATGTTTAGTTCAAGCCCTTTAAGTGCAGTTCAGTTCAACTCACTCGTTTCATTTAGTTTAGTCTAACTTAGTAATTCAATTCAGTTAATTTAATTAACGAGTCCAGTTCGGTTTATTAGTTGAGTTGACTTAAGTTCAGTTCGGTTCTCTAAATTATTCATATCAATTTCGCCTTTTATTTTTGGGCATAACTTTATGCCGTTTTCTTTTTGGGCATAGCTAAGTTGACCAATTAAGTTAAGTTCTGTACAACTAACTCGTTAAGTTTAGTCCAATGTTTCAATTCATTTCAACTTAGTTGACTAGTTAAGTTAAGTTCCGTTGAACTAACTACTTAAAATTTAGTTCAGCTCACGAGTTTGGTTCTGTTCATGAGTTTAGTTCAGCTCAATCAACTTATGTTTAGTTCAAGCCCTTTAAGTGCAGTTCAGTCCAACTCACTCGTTTTATTTAGTTTAGTTTAGCTCACTATTTCAATTCAATTAAGTTTAGTTCACGAATTCAATTTAGTTCATTAGAGTATTCACAATTGAATAGACTGCTTAAAATTTAGTTCAACTCACGAGTTTGGTTCTATTCATGAGTTTAGTTCAGCTCAATCAACTTATGTTTAGTTCAATCCCTTTAAGTGCAGTTCAGTCCAACTCACTCGTTTAATTCAGTATAGTTTAGCTCACGAGTTCAATTCAATTAAGTTTAGTTCACGAATTCAGTTCAGTTCACTAGAGTATTCACAATTGAACAGACTCCTTAAATTTAGTTCAACTCACGAGTTTAGTTATGTTCATGTGTTTGGTTCAGCTCAATCAATTTATGTTTAGTTCGAGTCCTTTAATTGCAGTTTAGTTTGCTAACTGCTTTATTTCAATTTAGTTTAGTACAATAGTTCATTTTAATTAAGTCTAGTTTATGAGTTCAGTTCAGTTCTGTGATACTCCATATTTGAGATGAGAATTGATGAGTGCTTAGTAGGATTGATAGTACTACTCATACCAACAAGATGCATATCTTTAATGACATTGACCAGCCCGCAAGGGGTTGGGGTGTTACAAGTTCAGTTTAGTTCACTAAAGTATTCATATCAATTTTACCTTTTTGTTCAATTGGGCATTAGTTACTTTATGCCGTTTACTCCACACCAAGCCCAGATGTGCTGAGGTTCCCTCCCCATTCTCCCCCATTTTCCCGGCCATTACCCAAGAGTCGCCGTGTCCCCGCCGTGTCGCCACCGTGTCCCCACCGTGTCCCCACCGTGTCCCCACCAATAACACCCAACAAAAATGGGGGGACTAAGATCAAAGGACAAGCAACTTTCCTTCAATATCCTCCTCACCTCTGCCGACACCAATTCCATCCTCCACCGCTCACTATCCGACCCCACACACAAACACAACAACAACCACGATCACGATCAGAGGCGCAAGCTCAAGAACAAGAGGAAGAAGTTAAAACGGAAGAAATCGTCGTCGCCCTCGATGCACACGATCACCGAGAACGGTAATGCCGCCGCGTGTGATCAATTTGCCCAGATGGAATCGTGTAGCTATTCTCAGAGTTATACCAGTACCATTACTAGTACTAATGTGTGTGAGGTGAGGGAGGGGATTGGGAGTGCTGTTTGCCAGGTTTCGCTTGGGGAGTTGCGACAACGGAGCGTTGGCAGTAGCGGTGGGGGTGGTGGAGTGACGTCGCCGGTGGAGGAGGAGGTGGTGGATAAGGAGGAGGTGAAGTTGAATGGAGGGATGGAGGGGAGTGGGAGGAAGTTGGAGAATGCTGAGTCTTTGGATTGGCGGAGCATCATGGCGAATTATCCCACTGGTAAGAAATAACAACACGGTACTTTTTCGGGTTTTTAGTGCTTTTGTTGTTGGATGATTTTGTGCATTAAATAAGTAGAAGTTTGGGGGTGGACAAAATTTATGAACTTGATGAGAGTGGGTGCTTTTCTTTGTGCTTTTGGAAGGTGATTTTAGACATAAGTGTGAAAAATTCGCAAAGCAGGAAGAATAGGAGATGAGTGAGTTGGGCAGTGATGACTTACAGCCATCTAGTATTATTTTATATGAAATTTTAATATCTTTCTCTCAAAATTGGCCCTGACCAATTATAAGATGAAACGAGGCTTTGTTAATACTTACTAGTATAGCTCTTGTGCTGAATAAATTCCTGAATTTACCACATCAGTCCTAAATATTAGTTTTGCTTGCTGCTTGGCAATTGTGGTTGTGAGCTTTTGGATTAATTGCATGATCAAGAAGCTTTTTGATTAATAGCATGATCAAGAATAATCTTGTTTGGAACCTTTATAACTTGTGGTGGGGTGGTGACTGGTGAGAGTAATCTTGTTCGTTTGGAACCTCTAAAAATTGTAGGTCTTATATCGCTTCTCATACTGCATGGAACTAAAGAGAATACAAGTAAATAAACCACCCTTTTCCCTTGTTGATCTGGCTACAAATCAAGAGGATGTAACATGCCAATGGTTTTAGTCACATGATCTTGATCTGCGCAGAAATATGTATGCTAATTATCCTTATGTGTCAAAATTATGTCCACTTCTGCTCTGCTATTAAACTTCCTCCGTCCGCTAAGATTGTCCTAGTTGACAAATGACAATTTTCGGCTACAGTTTAAAAAGTTTAATTTATTTGCTTAAATATAATGGAGTTATAAATTTAAAAATTTGGCCAAAAGTTAGTGTAATTTTGGCCTATGTTTCAACTAAACTTATTTAAGAGAAAATGGTAGTCAAAGGTGAATCTTGATGACCATAAAAAGTCTTCTCGGCCAATCTTTGTAAATGGACGTTATCACTCTATATACACTTTATCTACCACTTCTGCTATTAAGTTCCTCATTCTGATCTATCTATCTCTAAGGTTTTCCTTAAAACTCATATGACTTGGAGGTAAATTAGTTTTTCTGTGATGTGTAGATTATTATTTAACTCTAAGTTGTGGAAAATTTTGTAGTACTTCAGGAGTTTTAGAAGCCTTTTTGCCTGACCCTTCTTTGTAAATGGACGTCACCCCTTTGGTGTCCTCTTAGTATACTGCTTTAGTTGTCCTTTTTCTTTAAGAATATTATTTAGTCTTATCTCAATATCTCATGGCTGCTATTCAATCTCATTTTCTAAATTCTTTTGCTAGACCCATTGCCAGTGGAGAATTCACCAATAAAATACTTTATGGAAGAAATGTACAGTGGAAATTCATTAAGGAGCACAACAACAATTGGAAATGACAAAGAAAGGCAGAGAGTTTATGATACTATCTTTCGTTTGCCATGGAGGTGTGAACTGGTATTTTTTGCGCTTCTCCTTGAATTTCTGTTGAGACATTCATGTTTTTCTATATGTGGTGATAGGTGTTTATTTCATCAGAAGTACATTCATTTTCAGTGGTTTTTGATGAGATTATCATTTTATTTCCATTGCATAATATCAAACTAATAACTATGAACAATATATTATGACCGAAGACTAACAATGGGTTTGGATATCAAGATTGGAGGGAAGGGGAGGGGAGGGAGGAGGTAGGCTTCCATCATCCCTTCATATCTCTCAATTTGGAGGGATTTGGTTTATTAAAGAAGGGAAAATAAACCAATAGTGAATGTAGTTTATTTCTATCTCTATATAGTTTCTATTTTTATTTCATTTAGAAAATATTAGCAACTTTTGTACGAATTTTCAAGTAGTTTCTTACNNTCTTACATTGCTCTATTTTTTTTTTAATAAAACCTTTTCCCAGATCATGAGTGAATAGAAATTCGAAAACGTACATAGCTGGACTTTGCCATTTCCAGAGAGGATATATTTAACAACCCGAAGTTGCACATTATNNATTATCCAGATATAGGTATGGAAAGAATTTAACCTACCTGGTAGATGTCATGTAGAGGTAAGAGAAGCCTAATGTTTCGGTGACCATGGACCGATCCCTTCTTCTCCTTCCCCTTCTCTTCCTCAATCCTCTATCCAAACAAGGGGAATTAAATCCCTTCTCTCCTCCCCCCCCTTCCCTCCATATCCCCTTATCAAAACACAGTCGAAATGCTCGTCATGATTTTTGACTCTGCTTTGTTGTTATATGCAATTCGACTAAGTTCATCTTTCCTTTGAGGCATTTTACCTATTCCCTTTTTTTTTTTTTTATTGTACTTAACTGAGCTATACAGCCTGGCCATTTCCTTTTCCATTTCAGAGAGTTGTTTGTGGGTGGAAAGTTTTTGAATTACAAAAGTAGTCATTATGTAGAACCTTTTTTTTTTTCAAAATATACCGGTAAATAAAATACTTAGAACAATGAGGTTAGGAGTAAACTACCATATGCGATGGATTCAACTAGACATGGATATTCATAACCTTCTTTTTCCGATTCCTAACCAAGACCCAACAAATTGAAAGAATCTAACCCACGTACCATTAAACAAAGCGTCACCCGATTTTCCCTAAATTATAGATCTCAGTACCTGCTAACAGACCATTATATTTGCCCTTCCCATCTCACCTATCTCTCTTCATAGTCAACCCCTACCTTCATCTCGACCTGGTCGTACTCACTCTATTTTCTCTTCATAGTTAATTGCCACACTCTTTCACGCTTTCCCTCTACTACTTCCTTACGCCACTGCCAATCACCTTCGTATTTTCTGCTGGTATCTTGGCCGCTGCTTCGTCAGCGATGGGTTGCCTAGTTCGACTTAACCATATCTGACCATGGAGAAGTAGAATTTTGTATCTCGTAGCTTTCTTGATGTGGCATTTTGTGGTGGTACTGCATGAACTGCCAATGGTGTTGTGGTGGATGATGATGTGAATTTCGATTTCTGGTGACACTTTATTTATCTAATCTGTACTGTTGGTGTTTAATGGTGGTTTAATCACTTGATGTCAACATTATTCTTTTTTAGTATCCCAGTCCTCCACAGCAGCTTTGGCCTGAAAATGTTTTTTTTTTTTTTTTTTTCCATTTTTCATGTGGATGCCCTTTTAAGTCATGGTGGCTTTTCTATAGCTGTGGTGTGCCAAACCGGCTTTTGTTTAGACCTGATTTATTCACAACCAATCCTACATGGGCCCAACTCTCGCGAATAGTTCATACTTCGTACTCCACCGTACTTTGATAAATTGTTTATAGTAGAGCATTATGTTAGAAAAATGTTCATGAATTTAAACTTTTGATGATTCATTTCATGCAGCTAATTGATGTGGGCTTCTTCGTCTGTTTGAATTCATTTTTGTCATTGCTGACAATCATACCTACGAGAGCTTTAGTTACGTCGTGGAGGTCTCTTACTAGCAGGTTAGTCATTTGCTATTTTCTTATTTTTCAAATTGTGCTGCCAAAATTGAGTGGCTGAAAATATAGCATTGAACAGCTAAGTTATAGCTTGTAGGCCCATGTGCTTAGTCTGCTATTCATGAAGCTTGATTTAGTCCTTTGGTACAACTTTCATGAAGTTCATGGTTTCCTGATTGGTGAAAAGAATCAAAGTTTTGAGGAGTGTTTCATCAACAATGTCATCTCTCTTTTACGCAACTGAATGAGTTTTCATTGTTATGCTAAACGGAATCGCTGAGTGTATCCATCATCATTTCCAATGAATTTGCAAACTAAAATTCTAGCTTGGGATGAATGAGGAGAAAAAGACGCTTTAGCAGAAAGCTTTTCTGGTGATTATTGGCTTTCTTGGTTGGAAAGGAACTGCGGAATTTCTGAGACGTTGTTTCTGTTTGTGGGAAAGAGTCGTTTCTTTCTTCCCTTTGGTGTTTTCCTTCAGGGGTTGTTCCAGGGTTTTGTATCTGAATGTTGTTTGTTTGATTGCTGCCTTTTTTTTGAGGAATCTTGGCCCTGTTGTGGCATACTTTTCAATTGTAACTACTTTTCTACCAAAAAGAAAAAAAAAACAGGAAATTTATGTGCTAATATTCTCATTGAGTAGTTTTTTGAAGAAATTACCGGATTATTCAGATTGCACGTCATTTTTTTCATATAATTTTAGACTAGGGACAAAATTGCCTGCATGTTGTTCTCTTGTCTCTTCCCTCTGGATATATATTTTTCTTATAGGAATCCTTAGAATGATTGGCATACTAAATATTGTACTTTCTGGTCTCTATATCGCTCTCCTTTAAACCTTCGTAGGTATTTCTTTATATTTACAATATATGACCTAACCTTATTTGTGCAGGAAGCTCAAAACCCTTTCGGCAGCAGAGCTGTCAGATTTTGGTTGCCTTCTTGTACTGGTTGGAGGAATTACGCTTTTGGGGCAAACAGGTTTGGCAAAGAGATTAACCTTCCCGACTTCTTTTTTGTTGCAGTTTTTATTCATTTTGTTGCTCCCCTTTCCTCGGCCCACAGAGCATACCATTTATCTGTTTCACTGGGTAGTGTGAATTTTTTAAAAACAATTTATCTACACCTTTGTGTTACAACTGTTTCCCTGCTGCTGAAATATCAGATATCAGCCTTATATACCATATGATTCGTGGCCAAGGAATAATCAAGCTTTATGTCGTCTATAATGTTCTAGAGGTAAGCTCTTTACAATTTCATTACCTGAGATTCAATGTTGTCTATAACAAGAAAGAGTTATCAAAATTTCTTTAAAATTGGATAATATGCAATGAAGGCAGTTCCCTTCTAAGGAATCCTTTTCTTTGCTCATTTATGTGGATTAGATAATTCTGGAAGGTACAAGGAAATTTTTATTGTTTCCTCTTTTTTGTAAATGGGACCAATGGTGTCCCTTCCCTAAACTTCATATTATTTCTGAGCCCTTTCCCCCCTGCCCTCGGAAAAATAAAGAAGTTCGGGAAATTTGTTAAGAAGTACAAAGGGTCCTATCAAATGTCGTCTACTCTTCTGTAGAATTGTGGGTCTTCTTTGAAGCATTATTTACTGATTATGCGTTCTTCCGAGATAAACAAAAATTTAATGTAGTTGGAGCCGAATTGGTTGTTATGTGAGTAGTAAAAGATGTTTTCTGCAGTAATCCACAATGCATATGATGGATCGATGGGTCCAATGATTTTCTAATTTTCCTTGCAAAATGTTTCTGTTAGGGGGTGTTGAATAGCGAAGGCTTTAGTCCTGGGTAGTGTAGGTGGATTACTGTTGGTATTTAAGTGCTTTTCCAGTCATCACTAATTAGTTAAAGACCGTGCTTTCGTTTTGATGTTTTTGGGCAATTCATTGGGGTCATCCAATATCTCCTTCTCTTGTTCCCCTTATGTATGATTTGTCTTGGATATGATTATGGAGGCATCATAGAGTAGAGAATCTTATGATGGGGTTACAAAAATTTATGATTCCATTCTTTAGTTTGTAAATGATACTAGTTACTTTCTGTCTTGTAACTAAGAGAGGGTAGTGAGGATCAGTTTACTTCAGTAGACTGCAATATTAGCCTTATTAGCCTTTTTAATCTGGTGTCCTACTGTAAACTAACCACTTTGTTAGTTTTATTAGAAAATAGACCTAGATCATTAGGACATTGGATATGTGCAGTTACTTATTACCTCCAGAGCTATGCGGATGCGTACTTTGATTGCATCAGTTTGTCTTTCTATCTGCTAGCGGGCAATCTGTTTTTATCAACATAGCGTTGGAGAGGTGATGTGTTTTGAGTAGTCTTAGCAATTGATCCTTACGCATTAGAAACTATAGATCATTCTTTGGAACTCTTGGAGAGTGATCTCTTCCTGTTTGGTATTAGTAGGAAAGCATTCAGAAACCTCTTATGCGATAAAGCACCTAATGAACTTCATTTAAGCTTATACATTAGTCAAAATTGATAAACAAAAAGAAAAAGGGAAGGGTTTTGATCAAGATTCCATTCTCCTCCTGTTTTCTTTGTAGCTTTTGCATTTCAATTTCTTTGTGCTATCTTTATTTTTTCCTTTCTGAAGAACTAGTTTAACAACCTGGGCCATAATGACACGGTTGTTTAAATAACGTTATAATTTGAAAAAAATTTATTATTTAATATAGACGATAAATGTAAAATTTAATGTCTTCAAACATATACTCCCTCTAGTCCTATCTATTCTTCGCGTCCGGATTCACTGGAGTTCTTGACAAACTCTATAAGGTAGAGTATTGAACATCTCAGGCTCTCAGCCGTACCTTTACATAGGGACAATAAAACGCCACCTCATCTAAAATTTATTAAACAAAAAAACAAAAAGAACCCAACACCCAGCGATAAACTAGTACTGCATCCTTTATTGGAAGACTCTAATCTGCTTCCCCATTCTCTCGCTTCTATCCCAAGAGTTCTCTTCCCAACAGTTTTCTTCCTCCCCTAACACCTCTGACCTCACTCACCATATTAAAAATCAAAACTCACATAGAAGATTTGGGAAATAGATGTCATGTCGTTTACCAAGATTTGACTACACTTGCCAGTAACTCATAGTAGAATGAGCTTACAGTTTATACATTATATGAAACAATAACTTGCGTCTTGGTTAATCTTCATAAAAAATTGCGTCCAGTTTTGTATGATTGTCAGGCTAAAAGGTAGACTCCAATGATCTGATTCTTGTAAGCCAGAAGTGCCCACTATGAAATCAAAATTCACGTCATTGATTATTTATTTTTAAGGGCTCATGCTCTCCCTGCTTTGTAACAATACCATGTAGTTGTGGGCGTATTTGATTTGATGTATTCTTGGTGAAATACTTTTGATGATTTTCACATAATTCTCTCCAAATTTTAGTGCGAATACGATAGAAGATAAATTTACCAGTTTG
>CAAKMY010074482.1:0-17960 GCA_901111285.1 Corrigiola litoralis | reverse complement strand
TATATATATATATATATATATATATATATAATGACCCATCAAAATAATTAGTTACTTGACTCATTAGTAGCTTCAAGCCTTAGTAAAGTGTTGTGTATATAGAACTTGTGTTCAAGTCCTAATATGTAACATTTTTTGTTTTATAAAATGATTAAATTTTGATTTATATTTCGCACCCCTCTTGCGCGCCGAATTCCTGGATCCGTCATTAAACCAGTGTAGATAATAATCGGCCATATCAGAGATAACATCAAAATAAAGATCTACGCATCAGTTACTGAGTTGCTTTATATCACACATTGTATACTGAATGCAACTATATAATTAACATAACTAATAATTAAACACTATAATAGCTCATCCGAGTTGGAGGCCCTATGCTGTATGCTTGTATTACAATTTAAAACCCCCCATCTTATAAGTCTATAAAATTGAATTTGTAGGCACATTTTGCTGTCCGATGAATTGATGATATACTACACTCATCACTCATCAGTAGTCATGACTTTGGGTATGATATTTTATTAAGAAAAAGTTAATTAGTGGAGAGAGCAATTTGTTCCACCAATCAAAAGTTTTTGACATATCTTCTACGGAGTATTCACTAAACTAGTGTAAAATTTTAGTGCAAACTCTTTGGGGGACAGCAGTGTAATAGGCCAATAGCTCTTTTGAAAGCTAAAACAGAAACAGCGATTTATCATTACCAATGGTCACTTTCTGTTTGCTTCTCGCATGACCTAATATCTTATCAACACCTCTAAAGTCAGCGACCTTCAGTGGAGTACACAAACAAAGACAAAATCTCTCTCATCCATTCTATAGTTGAAAGGTTTAGAGTGTATTTTTATTGTGTATAAATGTGGTAGTTTGATGACGACTTTGATCATTGCGATCGTCAAATCACACTAAAAGGAAAAATTCATCTCTTTTTTTTTCCCATTCAACTCCTTGCCAATGTTTTCCTATAAATCCTTCTTTGATCTATAAAGTAAAATTACTAGATCATAAATTCTCATAATTATCAGCCACTATAATCAAACTATCTTACCTACTCTTAATATTAAAGAGTACAAACGGCTGAAATAGAAGTTTCAAGATTTAGAAACAATTCAAACACGTATCGAGGATAAAACTACTAAACATATACCCCCTTTCCAAAAGAATAGGCCGCAATAACATTGAGTTCTATTTATCGCTAAAAAAAGTAATTTTTTTAAGAACACAAGAAAGTTACTTTTAAGTATATTGTTCAATTATTATGTTTGCATATAGTTATAATACTCTTTAATTGTATGAGGTGCAAGGATCTTAATCCTTAATCGGCTCACATATTCAAAGTAGTGTTTTGATTTTAAGACAGTTTGTTTGTATAAAGTTTTCACACTAAACAACATATAATGATACCTTTTTTTCAGAATCTATATAGCTAGCCAGTAGCCACCTATTGTATATAGATGAATGATACCAAAAAATTGAGGAACATAAAGTTGATCATATAAAATATATATTAGATTACAAATATACAAAAACATCTTTGCTTAAGTTGTAATAAAAATAATGTAGTCTATTTTTTGGAAAGCAAAATATAAGATAGTGTAACTTATATCTTTGAAACTGGCCGAATAATAGTTATAAAACACCATGAAACTCAAGGTTCAAAGCATCTAAATAAAATCAATGAACTCATTAAGTAGAAAGCAAACAATGTACCTCATAAGAAAGCCTTCTCCTAGACTAGACTAGACTAAAATGGTCACTTTTATTATATTTTAAACAAGAAGTGACCATTTATCTCAATTCGTAGCTATATTTAATTTTTAGTTTAAAATTAGACCATATCTTTTAAAAATTTATGATACTGCATGATGTACAACCTTCTAGTTCTAGAACGCCCACTTCCTTTTGATATTGTTGGTATCACCTTGTTAATCCATCGGATAAACTACGAAGACCATAAGTTCCACACCTCCCCTAAGATGAGAGAATTCAAAAACACTTTTATAAGTCATCAATCATTTACTGCTTTAGAATATGAGTGCTTAACGACATTTTCAATAGAATGTTCACTTTCTCGATTTTCAACTACTAGAATTTCAAGGGTTACCAAAATTTGTGCGATGTTCCAAAAGGATTAAATTCACATTAACGAACACCTTCAACGATTCACACTTGCTATCGATCTCCTTTCTTTTTTCAAGGTTTAGATTGTCTGAGGATTATGATTGTTTAAATTTTTTTTTTTTTTGTGTACATAACGAGGGGAAAGCCCCATAGGATTATAATTAGGGAAGCTCTCAAATGATATTTCCAAGTTTCGTACATGGTAAAGGCATAAACGTATTAAAGGGACTTGGTCACTTGGACAATTTTTGTTGTCTATAATCCAACTAATTAAGGTCCAACTAATTAAGGTCCATGAATTTATAACCTATTATATAAGTAACTACTTGTTACATCAATTCGTACATTAATAAAGATGACTTCCTTCCTCGCAAACTAATCGAAGTGTCCACGTGTTTGATGTTTCTTGTAGTTTTTTTTTTTTTGTTTTTTTATTGACAGACACCACCACATACAGAGAAGCAATTAAAAGATTTTGGTCAAGTTTATGAAATAGCCAATCGGTAAGTCTTAACTCTTAAGCAAATAAAAGATACTCGCAAATTAACCTATTATACATGGAGTACTTCCAAATAGAGATCATAGGATTAGATTGCCAGATCATGAGACTAGATTGTAAGTCTTTTCTGTTTTCACAATCAAAGATCATTTTGCTAAAATGGAAATTTTTATATAGTAGAAATTTCTTGTTTATACTGGGATGTGATATTGTGATCTTTAGCAGAGTGAACCAAACTTGTCCATAGGTGCAAAAAGTCTTCTTCAAAGAATACGTGGTCTCGAAATGACAACTTCAATTAGTGCATTTTTTGCCATGTAAAATGAAATTTCACATTTTAACCTGAAGGAGGGTCCTCCATTATGCGCAATTGCGCAAATACGCAATACGTTGCTATCCGTCTGCCTGACTTTTGACACTTAATAAGCTAGATGTGATTTAAGTAGGGTAGTAATCATGAATTGACTTCACATGTAGTGGCATTTTTGTTAGCTTAGAGTTAGTGGCAGAGGCTTTATATTGTGGACAGACGATTACTGTCTCCTAAAATGAGAACTGCTGATTTTTTTCCAAACTAAAAGCATGCTCTATTTTTTTTTCTTCTTTTGTACATTGAAACAGATAATACTGCTGTATGGGTGGGGTATATGAGGATTCGAATATGGAACGACTCCTCAACATATTGAACTCCTAATCATTTGCCAACCTTACTCCTCAAAAGCACGCTGTATGTAAACTCCCTTTCATGCTCTTAGGTAGAATGCGCTATGTGAGAGCACTCATAAAAAGCAAATTTATGGCGTCAATATCTCCTCTATTAGTTTATTTGATCACCTTCATGGTGTAGCCTATACTTTACTATGTCAATTAGACGTTAGCCCTAAAATAATTTTTTCAATAAACTTCTTGATAACTAGCTTGATTATTGACGCTTTCGTTATATCTTAGTACTTGAAAATGTTACCACATCGACATTCTATGCATGCCAAAATCTTTAGCTAAATGACTATATTTGATTTTTGTATGCCCTATAAAGAATGAATGAGATATGAGATGAAAAACAATTTTTTAAATAGTTGATCACAATTGCCCTATAACGTATAAACTCCTCCCTCCAAACTCTAACCCCGTGACCAATCCAACCCATGAGAAGTGGGACACTCGCCATTACCTCTTAATCAATATAACATGAAACTCACATGAAAAATGCCCCTTAAGAGTATTCAAGAAGTGAGGATTAAGATTAGGTTTAATGATTAGAAACTCAACCTGACCAGAAATGTCTCAGAATTAACTCCTCATGTACCAATGTAAGCAAACATCGCACTTGACTAGTTAATGCATCCACTAATCAGTATAGGTGTCTATTTTGGAAAACTTACTGGTCTAGGTGGACTTTATTGCGTCTTACATCAATTATCAAAAAGCATGACTTACTATGTAAACCAACTATACATAGGCCATTGCTTTCACTAATTAAATTCAAACACTGAGCCCAATTACATTTCTTCACCGGCCATTGATCTATATAAACCTACCAATATTTTCATGATCGTCCACACATGCCATATTTTTGATTACAAAAATCATGAGAACTTCCAATACGTTAATCTCTTGTCTTTGCATTACCCTACCAATATGGATACTGATACTGAGTCACTATGCTAACACATCTCATGGTGAAAGTCTCCAAAGAAGCACATATATCGTCCACATGGATAAGTCCCTCATGCCTAATGTCTTCTCTAGCCACCATCATTGGTACACCTCCACCGTGGAATCCTTCACATCCAACTCAACAAACGTTCCCAACTCATCATCTCTAGATTCACCTACTATTCTTTATAGTTACGACAATGCTTTGCATGGGTTCAGTGCACGTTTAACCTCAAATGAGCTGCAAATGCTAGAAAAACATCCAGCATTTGTAACGGCATACCAAGAAGCCAAAGCTACACTTGATACTACCCGGACTATTGACTTCCTCTCCCTTAACTCCAAGGCAGGCCTATGGCCAGCCTCGAACTATGGCCATGATGTCATCGTTGGTGTCATTGACACCGGGGTCTGGCCTGAGAGTCAGAGCTTCAACGATGCTGGTATGACCCGGGTGCCAACTAGATGGAAGGGCGCGTGTGAAGGAGGACAAAATTTCAATGCTTCCATGTGTAACCGAAAGCTCATAGGCGCTAAGTTTTTCAACAAGGGTATTATTGCCTCAAAGCCTAAGCTAAGGCCAAAAGTTAGCTCAGCTCGCGACACTGATGGGCATGGGACACACACGTCATCAACAGCTGCAGGGAACTACGTTGATGATGTGTCCTTCTTCGGCTATGCAAAAGGCACAGCCAAAGGTGTGGCCCCACGTGCTAGGCTGGCTATCTACAAGGCAGTTTGGGAAGATGGCGTCTCCTACTCCTCCGATATTATAGCTGCCATGGACCAGGCTATTGAGGACGGTGTTGATGTAATTTCCATATCTTTAGGTTTTGATCAACGACCATTATATAAAGATCCGGTGGCTATAGGCTCATTTGCTGCCATGGAGAAGGGAATTTTTGTGTCTTCGTCCGCAGGGAATGATGGTCCAGACCTTGGGTCTCTTCATAATGGTAACCCTTGGTCCTTGACAGTGGGTGCAAGCACTATAGACCGCCACTTTGCTGGGACTTTATCGCTTGGAAATGACCAAACCATTGTTGGATGGAGCTTATTTCCAGCTAGTTCCATCGTACAGAATAAGCCACTAAAATATGACGCAACGTTAGCCTTTTGCAACTCTTCTGATCACTTGACAAAAGCAGCTGCAGGTGAAATTGTTATATGTGATGATACTGGTGTGACGCTTGATCAAATGGACAAAGTTGCAAATTCAAATGTAGCTGCTGCAATATTCATCTCTGAAGACCCTTTGGTCTACGAGGTTGGTGGCCTTTCCTGGCCTGGGATTGTAGTAAGATCTAAGGATGGTAAGTCTATTGTGAAGTACGCTAAGTCTCATAAGAATGCTTGGGCAAGCATGCAGTTCCAGCAGACCTTTGTGGACTTGAGGCCTGCACCAGCTGCCGCTTTTTACACCTCAAGAGGGCCATCCATTAGCTGTCCCGGTGTGTTGAAGCCGGATATAATGGCCCCCGGAACCCAAGTACTAGCTGCATATACTCCCAATGCTGAGGCAGCTAGAATTGGGGATGGCGTTATACTATCCAGCGACTATGCTATGCTGTCAGGGACATCAATGTCATGTCCTCATGCTTCTGGTGTAGCTGCTCTTCTTAAGGCAGCTCACCCAAAGTGGAGTCCTGCTGCCATTAGGTCTGCAATGATGACCACAGCGAACCCACTTGATAACACTAACAATCTCATCAAGGACAACGGGGAAGGTTCAGAACCTGCTTCTCCATTAGCCATGGGATCTGGCCAGATTGATCCAAATCGCGCTCTGGACCCTGGCCTTATCTATGATGCTACACCACAAGACTATGTTAACCTCCTTTGTTCTATGAACATTACTAAAAAGCAACTGTTAACAATAGTTAGATCAAGCAAACATGACTGCTCAACCGCATCAAACGACCTGAATTACCCTTCCTTCATTGCTTTGTACGATAACAAGACAACTGCAGGGGTCAAGACATTTCATAGGACTGTAACTCACGTAGGAGGAGGTGCAACAACATACAAGGCTATGGTGACAGCACCTAAGGGTTCTACGGTGAAGGTGTACCCATCAACGTTAATGTTTACGACACAGAATGAGAAGCAGAGCTATAATTTGACAATAAAGTACAGGGTCAATAAGGGGGAAGTTTCATTTGGTTCACTAGTTTGGATGGAAGAAGGCAATGCTCGACATAGTGTAAGGAGTCCTATAGCTGTGTCTCCTTTGGTAGACTTCTTTATTCGCTACCCTCTTTAATGTATAATCACAAAGTAATTAAGTAAGTACAAGCTAGTACTCCATTATTAAGTTACTGTTGCGCTTAAAGAATCAGTCTAGTAGACTTCAGCGTGACAAATGAGTATAGAAGGATGTTTGACATATCTCTGTGGCCGACCGGTTGATAGCATTCGACAAAGAGATTAAGAGACCCATTTTATGATTACAAAATGCTCCTACAAGGAAGCCTTGCATTGGTTGCTAGGCTTGAGCTATTGATTGATATAATAAAGCCTGTGATGGAGAAGTTTTAGCTTTGGACCCTAGTGGAGCAGTACTTTAATGTCCTATGAGTTCTACTCTTCATTATTGGATAGGTACAGCTACATTACCGTATATAGTACTTTGTGATCACATGCACCCATAGATATAGTACGCTCTCAGTTTCAAAAAAAAAAAAAAAAAAAGATATAGTACGCTCTGTCTCTATTTTTTGCCTACTGTAGAAGTTTGATGATTACGAGTTTACAAAAACTTTATGTCAACTGGTTATTGATCATAAAGTACAGAGGTACTTCTAAGCCAAATACTAGTGTTTGTTTCACATTCGGATTCTGAGTGATCTTTGTAACTCCATTTCACTATATGTTTCACATGATAATTTTTTCATCAGACTCAGAAAAGTTCGAACTCGTTATAATAGTATAATGTTTTAGAGGAATGAATTAACCTGAAATATTCATATCCATTAAAGGTATCAGATATATCCGGTGCGGATATGACAAGGTAGATGATAGATCTGAGTAACAGACATGACCGGATAATTAAACATATTGTGCTGCAGAAAGTATGCGTCTCATATTCATGGAAGTGAAGCGCACAAAAGAATCAGCTTTCGAAACTAATCTCATCCTTCTCCTGTATCTCTATACTTACTTGCCAAAGCATAGTCATTTGTCCCACTACATTGCATGCATCAACATTGAGACTAAACACAATTTCCATGCGGAAGAAAAAACTAGTGGTGATTAGCGAGGAAGCTATTCACCATTGATAAGCTCAACTTGGTATGGGGGAAAAGATTTTTTCCATGAAGCTCTTGTCCACAAATTTTAACTGGATACATTCCTGAAAAATGTTTTTCGCGGCCCAAACCAAGCTGAACTAGTGGTGGCGGAACAACATACATGAGACTCGACTATGAACAAACAAAGAACATGAAACTCCTTATAACAGATAGGCATTACCAAGGGTAAGACTTGAAGTTTACAAATTAGTCTACTCCCCAACGGAAGGTGGCTGGGTGTCACATCAGCACATGAGGGGTTGGTCTAATACTTACTGATATCCTTGACCAGAAATGTGCAGAACAGCATTAGAATGTGTTTTTTTAGCACCAGAAGCGATTGATATTTGTTCTGTATCAATTATCAGAATTTTGTTCCTCCTTTTCAGTTTTTGCAATGTATTTGAATTCTGTCTGAAGAATTTAGTGTTTAAGAATCACTGACTTGTTCCAGCCCCGGCATTGATTTTCCAGCCAAGAAGGATTCGACCAGCGAAAGGGCAAGCTTAGGTCGATGTAAAGGAACTTCATGGCCAGCTCCTCTGACCACTACAAATGTGAGGCCTTCGTATTCTTGTGACCATCCCCCAACCTATTCAAGACACGAAGAACCACATATATCAATTAACTAAAGCAGGATCATACAAAATCCAGAAGAAACAGATGCGAAAAAGTCTTCATCATTTAAGTAAGAACAATGTTTGCCTAGTTAGAAGACGAAACAAAATCTTTGTAGATATTTTTTCTGGGCTCCGTATTCACAAACATATATGCGAGTCTGAAAACTGGTTTACACAAGCACTTCAGAAAAGGTAATGATGTCATGACAAAAGGCAATGTGGATGCAGTACAAAACTACAAACAATCCTTGTGTTCCTTTTCATCTCCATTAAAAAAAAAAAAAAAAACAACTCCAGATGGTCTTCTTTCATCTCTTTTCTATCCCCAGTTATACTCCACTGACTGTAATACCACACAGTAAAATTGTAGTACACTACCAACCTAAAAAAGCATTGTCTTATGAGAAGATATCGCATGCCGGGGGCGGGATCAACGCTTATGCCTAGAGTGCATAAGCTACTTGATTTTAATGAATCTATGATAGAAACAGGTAGAAAACAGTAAAACCAATGGTAGAAAATGGTAGAGAAAAGAAGAAAATAATATAAAATACTAAACCGAATTTTAAATTTTAGATCGAACACTGAACAGGACACTACTGAAGCCGCTATGCTGTCCACTATCTGCTTCAGCCTTCAACATAAAATGTCTTATTAGAGCACTCATCCACTTCTGTACAAGTCAAGATGAAACTCTGAGGCGCGTAGCTCATTTCGATTGAGCTTCACATTAAGGGCTCTAAAATCATCTAATCCGCATGAAAATTTCACGAATCTCAAGAACTACTGGGAAACTATGACAGAGTATGAAGCCCAGAGCAATACAGCACTTCAAACCAGGGATGCACCATATCTAACACGGACTGTAGTGAGCTAAATGGTGGGCTGTCATCCTTTAAAACAGACAATTAGGAATTCCTTTGCCACCAAAGAAGCAAGCAAGACAAAGGCTCTAGATGAACAGCCATTCTTAGTACCTAAAGTGCGTCAATCATTAATTTATGAAAGAATACGATTTTAAGGATTGGTGTTTGTTTAATGCAAAATGCAGGTCATTGACGCAAACATAAATATTGCTTCATCCTTTTCTTGAACTTCAAGGAAACAATAACTAAACAGAAGATTCTCCCAGTCATAAAAACAGAGTAATGGACCCTAAAAGGATGAACCAGAATTTTTTTAATTTTGTTCCACATAATAAACAACCACATTTTCTCCACATCTTTACAGAGTAAATTAAAGTTGCAGAGAAGACACTAACTCAGGCAGAAGGTCGGTAAAGGGAAAAATGTCAGTTTAATTGGTATCATGAGTCACATGCTAGTTTAACTGCTGTTTAGCTTTGATTTGGAGATGGTTTAGAATAGCTTAAAAAATAGGTCCAGTCAATTATGCATCCCGATGATTCAGATTTATGCAAGGTGTTATAACTTCTCATATATAAATGCTAGGTAAGCTCTTAATCAAAATGTGAACCAGACTTCAGACCCGAATAGATAAAGCGTGCTCAATAGACACCTTCAATTCCGCTTGTCAGGTTGTCTACCGAAATGCTAACTTGTGTATAGCTAATGCATCAGTAGTGCAAAATAAGAAGAAAAGCAAGTGATCAACAGTAGTTAAAAGACAACAAGGGGTCACTATTGAGTGTAGATCAAATTTAGTAAAATACCTGTCCATCATCATACCAAGCATGCCAAGGCTTAACAGTCGGAAGCTTCAAAGCATCTATACTGTATCTTGTGGATGTGACAGGAATTACAGAATCAGTGTCACCACTACAGTTAAGAAAGACCCAATTAAGTAATCAGAAGCTTGGTTAAAAAACTAAGAAGTCTAATACAAGTCAAACACAAAAGTCCAGCACCAAAAGTCATCAGAACACTCCCAAGAACATAGGCCTCCAAGTTAGTGAGAACTGATAATTAAGTGAAACCATCAAGAACATGTCATAAAGGGGTTCCATGCCACATCACTGTAGCAAAAGGAATCGCATGTTTAAGCAATAGCAACACATTGACATAACCATATTTGGCTGTATGTATATAACTTTCCTCCATTTTGACTCAGTCCCTTAAAGGTCACTTATGATCACTGGTTCAAATACAACAGCATCAAGAACAGTAAGGATGTTCTGTCCTTCAAAAGAAGTTCTTCTTCAGAAATTACTTACATATGCACCTAAGTACTAATTAGATTGTTTCTAGCTATAAGCTCTTCGTTTCGAATAATGGTCACATATGCATGTGCAATAAAAGCTCTTCAATTCCTATCACAACTTAACTACTGCTAACCATTCTTACCTAAGGGTCCATCTCGTACCTCCAATTTACACCAAGAACCGTACATACTACCCCTCAGTCATAATATAAGAGTATTTTTGTCTGTTGGTGTAGTGTGTGACTGCATGGTGCTACTTGACTTGAACATTGTATTCCTAGGACACAGTCAATAATGAGGGTTATGGTCTTGATCATTCTTCTAAGACTATCTGTTTAGGAATACAAAACTATCTCACGGAAGACTCCAATCAAAGCAAGAAGGTGGCATAAATAATGTGATAATAGATGTACGACAGCTAGTTAAAAGATTATAAATTATTAAAAATAAAAACAGCATTGTTCTGCAAGGTCATAAGTACTTCCTAGCATGGAAAAAGACAGAAATGTCATTCAATAACAGCTTATACCATGGAGGTTCACTGACCACTATACACTTTAGCGACAAAATATCAGCTTATCAATAATCTTTTTATATAAAGAAGATCTCAGGTCCCCCCTGTCCCAGTTTAACAGTCAGTTTGACCACGCCGAAACTTCTATTTCAAATTCAATCGTATAGCACAAGTGCCTTTCATTATTCTCAGCTTTTAACAGTAATGATGATATACAACAAGTATATCTTCAACCTGGACGAAAAGTATTCAGGGAAAAGCCGGGTCAAAGGTAATAGTGTATATATTAACTAATGTATATAAGTTTATTCACTAGTCCTAGTTTCCTTATATGGTTGTACCTAGTTACCTTAATACTCTTGAATCTTGGTATATATATGAGATATCACATGAGCCTCCATTGAGGACTCTTTTCCCAATTCACATTCCTATAAAAGGGAGTACGTGTTAGAAACCAGAGATCATGAGCCAAAAAGTAAGTCACCAAAATGTGCGCACATAATGAAGACCCCCTACTTTGTGGGAATGATACGGATGTTGTCAACCGGCTAAGATGTCATTTGGTTGACGCTCAAAATCACTGGATAAAAGTTTGGAATTGTTTGGTTAGCAAAAACACAATTCCCACAAAATGGAGGAACTTAGAGGGTTCCACTACCCATATGCAAGCAAACAACTTTGACAACGTCCCATTAAGTACAATTTAATAGGATAAAAGTTCATAGCAGTTGCCAATTCCCATGGTGAACCAAACGACCACTAAATGTTCAGTGTTTCAAATTCAAATATATAATTCACTGTTTCAAATATTAAAAGGCTGCGACAATCAGGAATATAATCTAGTAACCTTCCTGTCAATAAAAGAAAAAAAAAGGGTTTAGATGAGAACCTGAACATCCAAATCCGAAGCCCTGCATCTATTAGCTCGCGATATATGTCAAGAACTGACCTTGGTGAATCCTTCCAGTTATTATTGACTACTTCACTGCAAGACATAGTAAAAGTTAACTGGAAATAGAACTTGATAGTTGATATACATTTCCATTAATCAGATCAGAAAATTTTGATGCAATGCAAACATTATAAATCTTAAATTTCCAACTGATGTAGATTGTTACCCAAATATGTGAATGCAGGATACAAGCATGATCAGAATTACAAAATTCTCTTGGGCCCCCATCCAAATTCCGTTTTAAATTGAGCGAATTGAATCTTGAATTTACAAGTCGCAGTTACTTTACTAGCCAGCCTAATTACATCTTCACACCTAAGGGCAACGGATTCTGTTTCCAAATTTGTTTCGCATATTGGACAGTACCGTGAATTATGTGACATTGAGCATAATACTCAACAACAGTATGCTAATACCAAAGCGGAAATAATTGTAAATAGAATTTCCAATACATTATCACACTATTAGCTAAAAAGATAGTAGAACAGAAATTCCTAATCTCGGTTCTATGTAGATTATTAACCCAACTATATGAATGCAGGACACAATCATAATAATATAAGTTACCGATGTGGACAACTACTGAGAGGAAGGAATCCCAGGATATCAGTATCATAGTTTAAAGTCAGAACTATTGGCAAAAGAAACTAAATTTACTAAAATACTGCGGAAACTATGTGTCATTACAATTTTCTATTTCACAGGAAAATATATGGTACAAACAAAAACATGGAACAAAAAATGATTAAACACAGCAACGCTAGAATAGGCTTTTCGAGGATCCCAAGATTATGTCACTTTCAAATAACACAGAAGAGAAAAAAGAGAAACAATACAAAAGCTGAGAGATGCTTGATTTAGTAGGTGGAGTAACACAGTAAGAAAAGGAATCCAAAAGAAACAGAGGAAGCATAGGAAAAACACACACGAGAAAAAACAACTTATTAGCCATACGTATAAATAGGTGTACAAGCAAATGCTATACTGAAATTTTAATCTGAAGTATACTTCCTTTTCTGGAGCCTCTAAATTATCTAAACAAAAGGTGCATAGCTGCAGACCATTAACCAGTTTTTAATGTCAAAGTGTAGACTTATATGTTCCATTTCCTATCCATGAGCAACTGTACTTGAATGCAGAGACCAGAGTGCTGCTCCAATATGTAAAAGTCGAATTCATGTGTGAGCTTTGAAGGTTTAAAAACATTAAGTCATCTGCTTATCCATGGACAAGAATAAAAGAATCACCATCACATGAGCAGCAATGCTAAAAGAACAAGCTGCTTAATGTGATAGCTATCTTTCTTCCAGAAAGAGGATCAACTTAACTTTCAGTTGTGTTTACCTGCAAGTTTCCCATTTAGTAGGAGCAAAGTGGGGATCAACATGGAGTGCCTTCTGAACTTCAAGCTGGTTAAAGTATGCAATAGAATGCTTCTCTGTACAGGGGTCATATGCTTCACCAATGTGACCAGCCCTCTAACATAAAAAAAACAGACATGTTAGAAAAGGTATACAAAGGTTTAGACTACATAGATAGTAATTCTATTTAAAATCAAAAGTAGTGGAGAAACAGCTATAAAAAATCAGATCACTAAGACGAAAAATAGAGCACAAGCAGGCTGATAATACATAATTAAATCATGTACACATGAAAGAGATAGGTCAGTTCTCAAAAACTAACAGTGTAACAGCTAAATCAATTAGGGATTGAGACTTACTGATCTCTTAAACAATTTTGGTACAGAAAAGTTCGCAGTACAAGAGGGAGTATAGATGCTGTATGGGTCAATATTCCCCATTTCGCTTGAAGCAATCTCTTGAATTTGATTGCACTCCTCTGATGAATGGATAAGAGACTCAAAGTCACACAACACATTGAGCAGCTTGTATGTTTCATCAGAAATCAGACCAGCAGACCACATAAATTGAAATATTCCAAGCTGATCGTGAAAATCATCAGTCACAGCATTTCCAACCTGCATCAGAGATACATATGAGAGATACTTAATCAGCTTAGGAAAAGGTCATACAAAGATGTGTCTTTGATCACAAGAGGAAAGTATACCATGTAACCCTTCAGATTAATTGTGTTCTTGTTAGCTTCCTTGTTGTGGTTCACAATTGCTTGGCTCAGCTGAGGCACATAATGTCCTGTAACGCATATATGAGTTATTGAAACACCAGTAATAAATTATTTCACCAAACATGTAAGAACCAAGTCTCCTTATCTATCTAGTAGAGAGCCTAAACCATACCTAGAAAACAGTTTCGCTCATTACTGCTACTACAAATTAAAAAGATCAGTTACCACTATGCAAGAATTTTGCATGTGACCATGGTCTTTAACCAACATATGATACAGTGCATCTTCATGTATATCCTCGAACTGCCACCCAAATCGTTAGATCTGTCCCACCACCGCTGGATGTTTACACTAAGTGAATAGAAAACATGTGTTGTGCACTCAACCAGAACCTACCCAGTAGAATCTCTACAGCAATCATACCACTTGTCAGTTGCAACATTAAACATAGTGGCGACTTCTACGTTGGACTTCAGGAAATCAATGTGGTTTCCCAGGCCAAACGAAATACTTCCACAGAAGGCGAAAAGCTCTATCTATATTCAGTTTGAACTAATCAAGCCTTCCCAGGTCTCATGGCTAACTTAAAATGAGATTTTCACCTACTACGGAGCACCAAGAAGTCTTTTTCATCTTCCTATCATTTAGGAATTAAAAATAGAATTGATGCTCACATTCTATAGTCAGTCAGATATAATGTATGTATACGATACGGAGTACAATATTGTTCGAAGCAACTATTTGGCGACATAAGTCAAATAACTTCAGAATGTCTAGTTAGCTGCATCAGAAAACAAGGAAATTAGTGTATACCTGCATAACTCTCTCCCGAAACATAGAATTCCCTCCCTTTATATTGTGGGAAACGCTCAAACCATTCCAGTAAAAACTGTAGAGAGTCCTGTGCTGCAGTGCAATAATCGTCTATAAGCATTAAAATAAAAATACAAAATTGGCTGGATAATTACCAGTACTGGGTACCTGTCCTTTTATCTCCATTGCTTAGCAGATCAGATGAAGTGTTGGAATATGAAAAGCCAACTCCAACAGGAGCATCCAGAAACAAAATATTGGCAACTGCATATCCAATACAAATTAGTAATAACATACTGTTGTGAGTTTCTACAGATGAAGTTTTAACAGGACATACCCCAATCACACACACATCCTTCAGGATACTGATCTTCTGCTCTTACACACATGACATTACACATGCAAGATGCCTTTTTTCCAGCCTAATTTATAGTCTATTAACAACACTTCCATCTATGAACCCCCGCCTTTATCATTCTGGTTGCTCTATGTATATCTTAATGAAGGGTACTATGCAAGATCACTGACTATGTGTTATATTTCAGAATGAAAATAGTCAAACCAATCAAATCTATTTTCAGCTTTCATTATAGATGGCTGGTTTATGGCATTTTTTTTGGACCAACAATATCCGGATGTTCTAGTAAAGATATCAGATGGAGAATTTATAATAAAGTTTCCTGCTCTCTTCCGCCCACCCCCAAAACACACACACACACACACACACATACCGAGAATCAAAAGCAAACAAACAGATCCTGGAAAGAATTATATGTACATATTGCTACGCCACTCAGATTCAAAGACTAAAGTTATGTTGTTTGCTTTAATCTAGATAGGTGGACAATTGTACTTACTACAGCCAGTAAAGGCTTAGTAGTCTCTTGCTTTCCGGCCATGGCAAAAGTAAAATTTATTAAACAATGATCTGGGGCATTATCCCAAACTTGTTGTCATGACATTTTCCACCTATCAAAATTTAATTTCTAAAGAATAATCTGGGGCATTATCCAAAACTTGTTTTCATGAAATTTTCCACCTATCAAAAACTACTTCATGGTATCTGCGTATTACTCCAAATATCAGATAGAAAAGAATGCTACTCAAGGTTTTGAGACCAACCACCATTTTGGCCTTTTGCGGAAAGTCAGGAATCATATACACAGAGATACAAAATATAATAATTTAAGCACAGACATAGAGATCTTGCATTAGTATCAGATTATGTTGAATACGAATCCGAGTTCCAAAACGCTACCTTGGCAATTTAATAGCGAAAGCTTACCTTTATTCCAGGAGTGAGGATTCAATAGAAGTGTTTTCCCATCCTTGTGGATTTGAAAAGGTCCTAGTTCTTCTGCCTCGCCAAAGGCAATAGATGAACATCCAGGCCCTACAGAAGCAGCCATCATATCAAATCCCCATAAAACCAACTTAATTATCCACCAACACATGAATATACAATCAGTTATGTATAATTACATCAAATCAATGAAAAGCTCACTACTTTCAGCTTATACACAACCAAATTGAACGATTACTAAGAAAAGCAATAAAAGTAGAAGGGAAGAAAGAAAAAAAAAACCTCTATCTAGCCACAAATGAAGAGGCTTAAAAGAAGGTCTTCCTCGACCTCAGTAATCCATTAAACTAACTAAAGATACTTGTTGAACCAATTAGAGACAAGTAATAAATGCTGCAAATTCAACCAATCTCTGAACAAGTACATCAAATCAGTCAAAAGCTCACTATTTCCAGCTAATATACTATAAAAGTGAAATAAAATAGTACAAATAAGGTCCAAAAATAAAGGATAGTAGAAAAGATTTTCTCCATTGAGCCATCGAATAAATCTAAAGTCCATAACCTAACTCAATATGCATAATAGCCAAAGTAATATTTGTTGAATATTCAACCATCATGAAAAAAATTATCACCAATATCAAATCAATCAAAAGACAACTACTTTCAGCTCTACACTCGTTTTCTTAGTGAAATGAGCGCACAAAGTCGCAAATTAGAATCGAACCTCTAACCTCATGATCAAGGAGCTCATACACACTCAAAGTGCATCAAAGTAGTACAAAGAAAAGGTATCAAAAGTCAACTACACATACACTTTTTTCTTAGTAAGAGGAGCGCACAAAGTCGCAAATAAGAATCGAACATCCAACCTAATGATCAGAGAGCTCATACACAACCAAAGTGCATTAAAGTAGTACAAAGAAAAGGTAGCAAAAGTCAACTACTTTTAGCCCATAGTCCCATACACTTTTTTCAATCTAGAAAGGAGCCAACAAAGTCGCAAATGAGAATCGAACTCCCTAACCTCATGATCAAAGAGCTCATACACAATCAAAATTGCATTAAAGTAGAACAAAGAGAAGGTATCAAAAGTTAACTACTTGTATTTTTTCTTTCAACACACAAAGTCGCAAATAAAAAATGGAACCCCTAAGCTCATGATTAAGGAGCTCATACACAATCTAAGTGCATTAAAGTAGTGCAAAGAAAAGGTATCAAAAGTCAACAACTTGTAGCTCAAACACACTTTTTCTTTCCGCACACAAAGTCGCAAGTAAGAATGGAACCCCTAAGCTCATGACCAAGGAGCTCATACTAAAAAAAAAAAAGGGGTTAAAAAGTAGAAAGGTAGAAAAATATTAGACCTCCATTGAGCCACAAAAGAAGAGGCTTAGAAGAAGGGTCATCAACAGCTTCAATGAGCCAATAAAAGAGTGATCTTCCAAGCTCCTCATTAACATTAACATAGCCAGAATAGTGTGCAAACCCAACATCAAAATTCTGGCCTGGAAGATAATCAACTCTGTCTAAATTTTGTTGGGTTAGTGGGTCAGTTATTAATGATGAACTACCAAGTTTAGGATTTACAGACAAGAGTATAGTAATCTGAATAACAAGAACTAAAACTTTCCACTTCAAGTTAGACATCTTTTTTTTTTTACTAAAAATGTATGTTACAGTATTTGGTTCCCATATGATTGGGATAAATAAGGCGCGATAATTGTGTCAGCACTGATAGAGACGTTCAGTTTGGAGTAACTTTTAGGAAAAATTGGTAAAAATTACCTTATAAACACAATTTTTTACAAATAACTATCTTATAAATAGCTTATAGAAAATTAAATATACAGTAATTATTACTCCGTAATAATAACTTCTTTTCAGCTACTAATTATTTTTTTTTTGAAATAACTTTTTTTATTATTATTATTATTTGTTTTTT
>CAAKMY010074374.1:0-21134 GCA_901111285.1 Corrigiola litoralis | reverse complement strand
GCGAATTTCGCCTAAAGGAGAGCGATTTTTATCGCGACTTGAAGCCGGTATTAAAGTAATTCGGGTTGAATGTGTGTGCAATTTTTCCAACAATATATTAGGAATCACTGTTTCCATGTTAAGCCATTGAGCTGCTGGACACATAACATATTGACATGCCAGTTGTGCTTGATACTTCTTAACAGATCAATTGTCGATACCAGACAATAATCTTATCCACCAGACCCAAACCATTGTCTTGTTCAACCAATTAATGTTTCCACTGCACTCAAATCATTAACTGTGACACGAATTCTCTGATTTAGTATTTCTTGAATCAATGGAATCATTGTTAAATGTTGCGTACTCACTAGGTTTTGGCAATTTTACTTGTATTTGCAAGAGACTCGTTAATCTCAAATTTCTGCACACCCTACGAAAATCTGAAACATTGATCAGAAACTCTTGGACGTTTTGCCAATGGAAATTCTTTCATTTAATTTTTTATGTTTGCAACTCCACTTATATTACATGTTTCTTAACTAAACAAATTTTGACAATAATTACAAAAGCTACCGTTTCATTTTCTTACAATACTACTATCGAGGATAGAGGTTCGACAAAGAAACCTCATTTACGGATCCATGGAGGGGTTTTATGTTATGCTCCATGAACAGGGCGTCTGAGTCGATATTGTTCTGTACCAGAAATGCTGGGCGAGAGGGCATTGGAAGACTGACTGTATTACTGTTTAGCATGAGAACAACCGATGACATGATTGGCCTTCTTGCGGCGTTCTCTTGAACACATAACAAACCAATGTGGATGCATCTTAGTACTTCGGTAGGATGAACAGCAGAAATTGCTGAATCTACCAGCTTCAAAGCATTGCCTTCCGACCAGTTTCTCCACACCTGGAAATTGCATACAAATAAAAAGCGAATCTTAACCGTTATATGACAATTTGAATTGTGCAAAATTTCAGTCCTTCAAAATAATTTGTTTGACTTACGAGGCTAAGAAGACTTTCTCCGTTCTCTGCCTCAGAAAACTTGCTAACCTTTTGACCGCTAATGATTTCCAGGACTAGCACACCAAAACTGAAAACATCTGACTTAATAGAGAAGTGTCCATGAACCAAATACTCTGGAGGCATATATCCACTACATCCATAGGCCATAATAATTATGAACTGATCCAAGTGCTTATTCTCTATGAGTTACAGAAATCAAATTGTGGACTGAGACTTACTATGTTCCGGCAATTTTACTTGTATTGGCATGAGATTGATCTGCTCCGAACAATCGTGCCATGCCAAAATCGGAAATCTTAGGATTCATCTCAGCATCCAGAAGCACATTGCTGGCTTTTAGATCACGGTGGACAACTAATAGTCGCGACTCTTCATGCAAATAAAGCAGTCCGCGAGCGATACCTCCTATAATTTTGTAGCGCTGTTGCCAATCTAGTTGCCTGCGCTTGGTAGGATCTGCTTTGTCACACAATAAAGTTAATGCCGTCCAGGAGGTATCTTAGAATAAAATTACACAGATTATAAAGAGCATGGTTACCGAAAAGGAAGTCATCCAGGCTGTTGTTAGGTAGAAATTCATAGATTAGAAGTCTTTCGTCTTTCTTTATGGAGAAACCGTATAACCTTACTAAGTTTCTGTGCTGAAGCTTGGCCACTAACAAAGCCTCATTTTTGAACTGCTGTTCACCTTGTCCTGAATTCTTCGACAACCTCTTCACAGCTACCTCTTTTCCAGTGATCGAAAGTTTACCCTACAAATAGATAACAAGTAAATAAACGTCTAAGTTTCAGTGCAAGATCTTTTTAGACAAATCGATCGATCATTAGTAGTATTTGGATGTATAATGTGCATCAGAGCGAAATTGATGAAAAGGCGAAATATTAAAGATTTCTGGATACTGTTCTCCTCTTTAGGCCTGATGTGACAAAGACATTCACATACCCCACCAAATTAACATTTCACACTATGCTTTATGGACAAATGATAATACCTTGTACACGGTACCAAAGCCACCTTGGCCAAGCTTGTTAGAATCAGAAAAGTTATCTGTTGCAGCTTTAACAACACTAAAATTCAGTTGCAAAGACTCCTCCATATCTTCTTGTCCACCTTCAGGCACCACAGGCATGGTTAGTTTTCTTCAAAAGAAGGAAAGGAAGCATGGACAAATTATTACATATATCGCACATTTTCACAACATACTGCGTGGTCTTATTTAACTTACTTTCAACTTTTCCCAATGCACGCTTTCTGCTGTTTCTTAAGTAGCATCCCACTAGAATGACGAGTAGTGCTAGAGAGCTTACTGTTGCGGCGACAGTTATGATTGCTATCCTAGTACCCTTATGTCCTTTTTCTGCACAGTACACCAAAATTTCTTGTCAGAATGCCGCGTACTTTGTTCAGCGCGCTAATCCTGATATATGATGCCTATCTGGATGTAATCTCTACGCTCTCGTATCATATTTAGATCACCACAAACTATGCAAATACAGAATTGAAGGTACTAAGGTAAAAAGACCAGCTACCATTGTTCATTTCCATCAAAGACGTTACACAATAGTCTCTGGCTAGAGATATGAGTACTCGTGTTCAAAATATAGTTTAGAGTAGCTCGACATTTGATCAGAAAGTGTTGAGTAAATCGACACACATTTGATCAGAAAAGTACCTGTTTTGGAGGTTGTGGATTCGAAAGGAGGTACTACGGAGAAGAATGGTGGTGGTGAAGATGACAGCAGCGGTGGAAGCACAATAGCAGACTTATAAAATCTGTAGTTCTCAAATCTAATGTTACAGCTCGGAACAGCGACTGTAGCCCCTTCCTTGCCATAACAGCAACCTGCTAGAGTAAAGTTGATGATAATCTGTAGGCAATTGAGGCAATCAAAATTCTGCAAATCCGGGATACATTGCACAAGTGCATAGACCGTGAGCTTATTCGTAACATTAGCTTCTCCAGTTGCAAACTTAAGACGAGAATCCCCTAAAGCAGCTTTGTTTGCCAACCCCATCATCAAGGTTGAAACAGTCTGGTTGTAGCTCTTGGGATTGAGTGGATCCACTGTACTGGTTAAATTGTAGTAAGGACTAAAGGCTACCCCTTTGAATATGTTCTGATTCGAGTACCATATCATGCAGTTTTCGTACCATCCAACTGCGGTATCTTGGTTCGCACACACAGTGGTGATCTTCTTTGTTGCATTTCTGATACAAGTCTTACAATCAGGTGTAGGAACGTCTCCCCTACATAGCGCGACTCCATGAACTTTGTCCATGTTTATGCCAGTTGAGACGTTGTAGAAGCCGTAATCCGTTTTGTTATTAGACGTGACAGAGGAAAGGAGTCTATGGAGATTTGCTTCGTAGGTACTGTTAGTGGCGTAGATTCCATAATCATCTACGCATGAATAGGCTGAAAAATTAGACTGGCAGATGGCAGGAGAGACAAACTGGAGAAGAATGGCTAAAGTAAGTATCAGGTGTAGTTCTAAGGAGTTCATTTGTGTATGTTGATGTTGTCACTTTGCCCATGAACCGTTACCTGTATGAGTTTTTTTCCTAATATTGTTAATCTAGCTTGAAGTTTAGCAATAATAGTAGGCATGACTTGGACCAGGCTACTAGTCAATGTATAAAGGATGTAGACATTTGGCAAGTATGGGCCCAAATGCCAATTTTTGACAAAGTCCAAGTATCATATGTATGTCTCGTAATTAACTTTTTTTTTTTTGGGAAAAGCTTTGACTTTCTATGGCCTTTTTTTTTTGGTGAACTTTCTATGTTCTTTCTAAAATGATGGTATTACAACATGTGTATAATGAATTAGCTAGTGATACATTTCAAAATATTTTGTTTGTAATTTCACCCGCGAAAAAAAAATTCTGGAATGAGTCGATGAAAATTGTCCAATTACTACTTGAAATTGTTATGATACTGTAAAATTGATACCAGTATGAATTGTTATGTTGCTGTAATATTACGTTGCAACAAATCGTCTATCATACGATGGTGTCATATTGTAAAATAATTGTGTCAGTGTCGCACAAACTAAGTAAGACTTTGCAATGGTAGCTCGCTCAACGAAATAATGACGAGTCTTACAACGTGCTTTGACGGGAACTACCATAAGTTGTTGGTGTGTCGCTGATAATGTTGTCTAAGAGAATCTCTTTCCTAGAGTACAATAAAGACGACATTGATTGAGAGGTGCTAACTGCTTAGTACTTAACTTATAACAACAATAGATTCAAGTTTTGACTTTGTTTTATCATTAAGTATTTGATATGAAATTAATATCTAATATTATTAGATATTAATTCTGTTTTATGATTTACTTGTACTTTCTCATATTAATATGGCCGTATTTAAATGACCCTTTAGAAAGGGATATTATTAATTGTATTTATTACTATACTTTTAAATTGAATTAATTATAAATTTCTAAAACAATGAATAACACTTCAATATGAATGTCTAGTTGGCATTGGTTGTTCCCATGTAGGTACTTATTTGCTAACATGGCTATTGCACGTGGCACGTTCCTATACTTGGAACACATTTTAATAGTACTACTATTTAGATATATATAGATATATTAGAAGGGAAATATCCTTTTTTTCTTTCTTCTCAATTTTTTTATAGGAAAATTCCCTACCATTCATCATTAATTATAAACTTATCAAGGCAAATTATAAAGTTAGACATAATTACAAAGTAGTCACCATTTTTTGACACTACAATAAAATGATCACTTCAATTGAAGCCCAAAGAGACTAATTTAAGACCGTCTAATTAATCTAACTTAAAAATAGACGGTTTCACAAAAGACTTTATATATAACTTAAGGTAATAGATTTTTACCAAAAGCATTCCTCCAATCCAATAATTAGAAACTATGTTTTGCAAGCTCGTGGGTGGCCTTATTGTTTCCCTAATCCAAGATAATCTCCTTATTAATGAAAAATGAGACTACTTCATGACATGCAACACCTACAACTGATCTTTCTAAACTTCAAACTAACCACACTGCCTGGTGGCTCATATTATGAGACCGTCTCATACAAAGATGTTTGAAAATGAATGTGTAGGACAAAAAAATCCATGACATTCACTCCTTTCAATCCAAAATAATAAAGCTAAATAGAATGAGAATCACAATTCCTAAACAAACTTCTAGTTACTAGTAATTTATGTAAAAACATTGTACAGAATTACTGAACTCGTACTTTTTGCTTTGCATTCAGTGTCTCTAGCTAGTACTATTTTGCTGCTATACATGATCGTGTTCTATCGAGGATCAAATTCGGATATGGAGACTTCGTTTTTAGATTCCTCAGACGAAGCGATATGAACCTCATCCTTAAGTGTGGGAGCCTCTGACTGATCCGATTCCTCGTCATTGTGAAGAAGAAAAGCCGGTCTTGAAGGCACTGGAAGAGAGATAGTTTGGTTGTTCAACATAAGAACAACTGATGACATGATTGGTCTATGAGCTAAATTTTCTTGAACACACAAAAGCCCGATGTTGATACATCTCAAAACTTCGGTTTTGTCAACAATTGGCATTGCGGAATCCACTATGTTTAAAGTGGTATTTTCTAGCCAATTTCTCCAAGCCTGAAAAAATATAGAAATTGGTGGGAAAAAACACGATTGTAGCACGTCCATTGTATTTAAGCTTTTTCAGAAGAAAAAAAAAACTCAAAAATTATGTTTAATTTTAATCTTTATGAGAATAAGGGGCAAAATAATGGCAAAGGGGTAGGAGAACCCCAACTAGTGACCTAAGATTCACATCACCTAAATATTTACCTCTTAACCGAGACCCAAAAAGTAAATTCATGAGTCGTCTTGATGTAATTAGTTGATAATCTCTAATGTAGGTTTAAACAAACTTTGTACTCTAGCAAATTCGAACATTTCTTCTTCATACTTACATAACTAAGAAGACTCTCCCCAGTTTGTGAGTTGTAGAAGCTGTTGATCCTCTGGCCACTTACAATTTCCAAAAGCAGCACTCCGAAACTAAACACATCCGACTTTACGGAAAAATGGCCATGTTGTACGTACTCAGGTGACATATATCCGCTGCACAAGAATACCATCAATAATGTGTTGTATGTCAGTTTGTGTTATCATTAATCAGTTTAGTAGAGCATGCATAGGATAACAAATTATGCTGCTAGTGGAGCATATTACTATGTGCCGCATATTCTGCTTGTTTTAGCTCGAGTTTGATCCACCCCAAACAGCCTCGCCATGCCAAAATCTGAAATCTTTGGATTCATTTCTGAGTCTAGAAGTATGTTTCCAGCTTTGAGGTCACGATGGACAACTAATAGCTGAGAGTCCTCATGCAAATAGAGCAGGCCTCGAGCAATCCCTCCAATTATATTGTAGCGAGTTTGCCAATCAAGTTGCACTCGCTTGATAGGATCTACATGCATGACCAGTTTAAGTCCATGTCAATGCTAGTTAGTCGAATGATCAGCTTCTTAATATCAAAAGGAAACTTACCAAATAGAAAGTAATCCAAGCTCTTGTTTGGTAAAAGTTCATAAATCAAAAGTCTTTCTTCTCCTTCCAAGCAGAAACCTAGGAATCTCACCAAATTTCTATGTCGAAGCTTCGCGACGAGAAGGGCCTCATTTTTGAACTCTTCTTCACCTTGTCCCGAAATCATGGACAATCTCTTTACTGCTATTTCTTGCCCATTAGGAAGTTTACCCTGAATTACATATATACATATCACTTTAGAACAAGACTAACCAGTAATTAGTCACCATAGATATATAATGGTGCCTCGAATTAGCTTTCATGCACAGTATCCTCTTTGTGCCATTTATGTTGACTTGATATAATGCATAGCCTAAGGACGACTCATTTTTTTTCCAATTCAGTACTAATAACGTCTACTTGAAAAAAGTTTCAGTTGATCGTTATTCTCAAACAGAGAAATGTTCAGCAGCATATGTACTTAAAAAAAAAAAAACACTTGTAATACCTTATAGACTGTGCCAAATCCACCTTGGCCAAGCTTGTTATCTTCAGAAAAGTTACCCGTTGCAGTTTTAATTGTGTTGAAATCGATCTCCAGTGACTCTTGATTTTTCATTATCTCATTTCCACCTTCAAGAATAATTAGAAAAGGAGTTAGTAAGACCATTAACCAGAGTAAGTACTCGTAAACAATGTCATTACCTACTGCTGCTTGAGTAAAGCAGGCCTCTGTACTCAACGAAGGTCCTTTCTTATGATTCAGGGGAAGAAAAAGAAAAGACGGGAAACAAAACACTGCAAGTATCAAAAATCTTACTTTCAATTTGCTTCAGTGCCTTTCTCCTTCTCCTCATGAAGTAGCAGCCAAAGAGTATAACAAGTAGTAGCAATGATGCAATTATAGGAAGGATGACGATAAGAACTTTTAGCTTCTTACTTGTTCTTCCTGCAAAGTTGACCAGTAAATTTAGTTTTGTTTTTATGCTCATCTAGGAACTCTGTTATTAGCAAGTAGGCCTAGACCCTCTCATAGAATCAATAATAGTTGTCACTCATCACACCAAATTCATTTTATGATAGATAAATTCTATTGGGGCGATAGCACCTACCTGCCCCTTTTAGCTCCTCCGTTGACTACTATATTTATGGAGTAGTATATCTAATATGTACCTTTTGAATCTAGAGTGGTGGATGGCGGAGGAGAAGCTGATGCTGGTGGTGATGACAGTGATCTCTCCAATGCGATCAAATTAGTTGAATTGTAGAACGGATAAGCCTCATATCGAATACCACAGCTTGTAAAAATTACTCTGGCTTGTTGTCCATAAAATTCTGTGAGGGCGAAACTAATCGCGTTATCTAGACAATTGTAGCAATCAAAGTACTCCAGGTCTGGAGTGCATTGCACAAGTGCATATAATGTGGAGGAACTTGTGACATTAGCTGTCCCCGCTCCATATTTTCGACGAGAATCCCCTGAAGCAGCTTCTACTTGCAACTTGGCTAGCAAAATTGATGCAGTTTGGTTGAACTTCGCCTTACCGATACCAAATAGCACTGAACTGTTTAAGGTGTACCACGGGCCTAGTTCCATTTTACCAAAGATGTAACGATCTGAGTATCTTATCATACAGTTATCATACCACCCAATTGCGTCCTTTTGGTAAGGGCATTTTTCGACAATGGCGGCTGCTCCTTGCTGCAGGCAAGTGTGGCAGTCATCAACAGAGATATCCGCCCTACAAAGGCCAATTCCATTGACCACGTCGAAGCTTTGTCCAACTGAGAAGTTGTAGAAGCCATAATTAATGTTTGTGTTGGATGTTATGGTAGAAAGGAGTATGTCGAGATTCTTTTTGAATGTACTGTTAGATGTGTAGTTACCAAATGTGTCTTGACAAACATGGGACAAGAAATTTGGCTGCGCAGTAGTATGGGAGGCTAAGTATAACAAAATTTGGAAAACCAGAGGTATAACCATGCATAGTGTGTAAAAGGAAGACATTGTTATGACGTCCACGCTAACTAAAGGCGTGATGATTTATATTAGTATTAATGTGTATGACAATGCTAATTCTGTGGCACCTTCCTCGCATAATTGCATATAATACAATTCAAGTTTGTCTGAGGTAAGGTGAGTTAACCATCTATGAATAAGTCAGTGTAGAAAGGATCGAAGAAAAAGAATCAATATGTGGTGCCTACGCTTGTCAAACGTCATGTTGTCGACAGTGAGGGCCTGGCTTATCAACTTCGGACATATACTGTCAAATGAGATGGAGTTTTTGACATTTCAACTCTCAAGTACTGTTGTTGACTAATTTATTTTTTCTTTTTTTTTCTTCTAGTCAATTATCCTTAGACGAAATACAGTAGTCCAACGATAATAATGTGTCAAGTACTTCTGCCTTACTAGTTATCACGTGTGTAAGTGTGCGTGCGTACATCATACGACATTTGAATTTTTGAATTTTATTTTTATTAAATCACAATCATAATGTGAAATACTCCTTCCATTTAGAAGCCAAGTTTTATTTTATCTTATCACACTTATCCAAAAAATAGTTTGATCATTAATATGATGCATAATACATTATACAACGGGTGTATTTTTTTCTTTTTAATCCTACATAGGGTGCATTGTAGAATAATTGATTTTAATAGGTAACATCATGTGTGTGTGTGACATGCTCTATTTAAAAGCATCGGACATGTTCACATAAATGAGGAGGGGAATACTACACTAGAAAAGGTTAGTTTAAGTGTTAGAGCTTTTTATTTCAATAATTATATTAGAAGTTTAGTTTTCATTTGCAATTTAGTATGCTCCTTTCATACTCAAATATCAATAGAAAAAAATAGGCAAAAGTAGACATGTGCCTATGTGAGACGTTTTTTCATAGAGAAGTTCTACCTAAAATACCATATATACAACGCAATCTTACTCAGCGAGGATCAAGATAGGAAATTGAAATTTCATTTACAGATCCTTGAGAGTAAGATTTATCAGTTTTACTATTATAACAACTTGAAGGTAGATCCATGTCACTGAGAATAACGGGAGCTGGTGCTAAAGGCTCTGCTATGTCCACTACGTTGCTGTTGAGCATAAATACAACGGTAGACATAGTTGGTCTGCAGGCTGGATCTTCTTGGACACACAACAAGCCAATCTTGATGCATCTCAATATTTGAGTTGTATGCTTGGCAATGATGGGCAGTGCTTGATCCACCACATCTAAGGCTGTATTTTCGGACCATTTTCTCCATACCTGATGCCCAGAAATTAAACATATGAGCTTCTATGAAACAGATAACAAAAAGATCATCCTTTGTTTTTTCCAGGTTTGCCGAGATCATACTATGAACCATTACAGCTAACTCAAGATATACAATTGAATAAAAGAATGAACTCAAAATAGTTAGTCCTTTGTTTAAAAATCTTGAGTTATTGATGGTCACAATACGACCTCAAATGGTGTCAAAAAAATATAAAAATACAACCGTAAATAAACCAATGACATGGAGATGATGAACAACTCTAGGAAGTTGAAGGATGTTGTGGAAGAAAAACTAAACTTCTTGTGCATTAGTTGCGTATAAAATATAGAGGATGTATGAGAGGCGATCTCATTGTTTTGTTTTAATGAAAGTTGTGCTTAATCCTCTGGAAAAGTTTTCGCTGTTTCTAATGCACCAAGGAAATATTCAAGACATTTTTGAAACCAAATGACCTATTTGTTTCAGTACTTTCATACTTACATAGCTTAGAAGACTTTCTTCTTTTTCTTCATTCGTAAAGCTTCTGATCATTTGGCCACTTATGATTTCCATGAGGACAACACCGAAGCTAAAGACATCAGACTTGACGGAGAAGTGCCCACGTTGCGCATATTCTGGAGGCATATATCCACTGTGTATATGGCATGGAAAGTTAATACTACTGGAGCAATTATTTCAGGAATCAATTGCTCTAAATATGATGCAAATATCCGAACTTAAGGTAAATTTTGCTCTAATTCTCAAAGACTTACTAGGTACCAACAATTGTGCTAGTTTCTCCCCTATGTTGATCTGCATTTACCAGGCTTCCCTTGCTGAAATTGGAAATCTTCGCATTCATCTGTGGACCTAAGTGTATGTTGTTCGCTTTGAGATCTCGATGTATCAACCTTAGTTGGGAATCTTCATGTAGATAAAGGAGACCTCGAGCAATTCCGAGTATAATGAAATGGCGTGCTTCCCACTCCAATGATGCACGCTTAACAGGATCTGCAATCTTCCACGAAGTTAATCGCTAAAGCTTACTATTCAAGCTCTTGGAACATAACTAATAGACTTACCAGATAAGAACCAATCAAGACTTCCATTGGGGACAAACTCATAAATCAAGAATCGTATGTCCTTCTCGATGCAAAAGCCTAAGAGTTTCACCAGGTTTCTGTGTTGATGGTTGGCAGACAGCAGAAGCTCATTGTTGAACTCTAGTTCGCCATCTCTGCCAGTTTTCGAGAACCTCTTAACAGCTACTTCTTGACCCCCGGGGAGCATGCCCTATGTTTTACATCATTTGAAGAATGAAGTTAAAATTATAGTGGACTTGGAAGTTACCAGTGATTTTGTTGTTCTTTGTAAAGCGTTTTCTGCTTGGTGTGACAAATCTAATTATTAATGGGTGTGATACCTTATATATGGTGGCAGGACTGGCAGCATTGCATTTACCTAGCCTTCTAGCATCAGAGAAGTGGTCTGTCGCAGCTAACATTGTGCTGAAATCAAATTGGATTGTGTCGGCATACTTTATCTGACCATTGCCTTCAAGGAGAAAAGGCAAGCACAATTATTTGCTGTAACTAACAGACTGGATGAGTAGCATATTAGTTTTGGGATATGCAACAAGTTTTCATTCTACTTACGCTCTTTCCGTATCCTTCTCATTCTTCTCCTTGACAAGAAGTAAACAAAAGTGGCAAGTACCACGAACATCACAATTAAGACGACAACGATCATCCACGATTTGTGAGTACTTTTCCTTCCTTTGCCTGATGTTGGTAACAAACATGAGTCAACTGTTATCTAAGATGAAACAACCAGAGTGCAGTGATTTCTAACTCTTTCATATTAGTCCACAATGTTGGGCTGCCTCTATTGTCCTGACATATATACCGGAAAAGGGAAATTGTGGAGAGCATTTATGTGTATATCTGAAATTGAATCTAACATCATGCTTGTTTTCGGACGAAAAATATCGCACTTATACGTTAAGGTACTGAAGTTCACTGGGCGTAGAGCTATAAATGTCTTTTAACGCATAATAAACATACTGCATAAGAATAGTATAGCATTTAAGAATTAAGCATCAACGACATTCTATTTATCTGACTTACTGCTGGTGTTGACCATTGATGATGGAATTAGTGGTAGTATACTGCTAGCAAATGGATAATTCTCAAACTCAACACTACATATCGGTCCATATATCCCTGCTCCACTTAGCACGCTGCTGTATTTTTGTAACTGGCTTATACTATTTTGTAAGCAATTGGAACAATCTGATGATGATAAATCTGGATTACACTGAGTTAAGGCGTATGCTGTGAGGGAAGTAGTGACCTTAGCAACTCCAGTTGCAAATTTATAACGAGATCCCCCCGCAGATGCATTCTGTTTTAGTCCATCAAATAATTCTACAAGTGTTTGCTTAAACTTATCTACATCAGGATCAGGGATTTGTTGTGGGTTCTGCACTGTACAGTTGGGACTGTTATCTCTGGTGTCAGATAAGGACCTGTCTGAATATCGTAACATACACCGAGAAAAGTAGTATGCAATGGCCTCCTTTTGTGTAGGACATACCTCTGGGAGCATCTTCGTTATATCGTCTAGGCAACTGTGGCAGTCAGCAATCGAGATATCTGCCCTGCATACCGCGATTCCATAAACTTTGTCGGAGTCCTGCCCGGCAGAGAAGTTGTAGAAGCCATTGTTAATTTGCGTGTTGGATGTTATGGTGTTGAGAAGTGTCTTCAGGTTTCTGCTGTAGGCACTTGTACTAGTATAGTTACCATGGGTATCTATACAATGTTGGCAGGCTAAAACAGGCTGGGCAAAAGTACAAGAAAGTTGTGACAAGGAAACTAGGCTGAGAAGAATGGACAGAGTTGAAGACCTCATCTTCGGTCCTGGCTAAATAATATCTTTCTGGTTTGTCAAATGAAACTTACATCCAGCCAATTTTCAACTTCGATCTTTTGGAGGATGGTAACACAGGTGATCCGGTAGCTAAATATCAATCTATGTTTGAATTGTTCCGAAAAGATAGGCAGAGGTTACTGTTGAAGAAATGTTACTATGTAAGTGTATGTAAGACTTTGACTTGGGATGAGGTTGTGGTTTGCTTAAGTTCGATGCATACTGGCCATGTGGGAATTCATTTTAATGAGGACCTCAAGCTACAATGACAGCAAACTTGTCATTTGTTGCTAAAAAAAATGATTTCTTTCTCCTGAGTAAGGTTTGAAAAGTCACCCGCATCTTTTTGTTATGTTTATCTTTTTTTAATTCAAACACAGTAGGAGTACAATCTAAACACTATTGCTAAGGAGAATCTCTCTTTTCTGTGTAAACCATTTTTTCTATGGTTTTTGACATTGTTGGCTATTTAAGTAGGAAAGCTCAAATGCAAAAAACAATCTTTTTATGGTAGAATACTGTTATGTTATGTTCCCCATGATGAGGAAATCTTTAACATATTGTATACATGGAAAATTATACTTCCAAAAGTTTTTATTCAGCATACATGTTAGAAACAACTTAGCAAGACATCACACTGGCAGAAACAGCTGTTGTATGAAAGTAACAAAAAGATTATTTTACACAGACTAATTACATAACTAATCTGATCATTCTTTCAGATTACATTAGTCAACAGATAAAGTTGATAAAAAATGATTCAGTTTTATGTAAATTCATTGCTGTGGACTGATGTTCAACTATGATGTGCTGTGCTGACATTTTATCTAACAAATAAAAAATATAGATGCTGAATCAGAGAAACTGCAAGTGAAGGTAATCTGCAGAATAAAGGCACATACCTCCCTGGCAACGATATATTAAATGATTATTGCCTTTATAGATGCATCAAAAATTCAAGTTTCATTGGTTTCTGCTAAATTCCTTGCCAAGCACCAATTAAAGTTGAAGTAATGAGGCTAAAGAAAGCAACCTTTGCACTTATTTTACTTTGTGTCCTACTAAAATATGCAACTGCCGAGGATCAAGTCACTTACTTAGAGAGCAGCTGTTCAGAAAACAAGCATAATGATCAGGGAGGTGAATACCAAAACAATCTTGAGCTCTTATTCTCAAACCTCACCTCCGAAGCTAGCACAAACAAGTTCTATAATTTCACCACAGGAAGTGCCCCCGACAAAGCATACGGCCTTTTCCTTTGCAATAGTGTCTATATCAATCAGGTTTGCCAAGACTGTATCTTGATTGCGAAAGCAGAAATTCAACGAAGATGCCCATCTAGCGCAGAAGCCATCATATGGTACGCGGAATGCATGTTGCGGTATGCAAACCACTCCATATTCGCCATCAATGATGTCTCTGTGGTCTATAATCTGGAATTTGGTCGACCAAAGTATAGACAGTTTAACCAAGACATGACTGACACATTTATCAGCCTCATCAACCACGCAACTAGTGGGAATTTGCCACTGCTGTCCGCCACAACAGTTGTTTATGTTACAAAGGACATATCACTGAGTTGTTATGTGGATTGTACGCCTGATCTAAGCCCCTCAGATTGCAATAATTGTTTACAGACTGGACTTGGCCGGCTTCATATTGATGGTTCCCAATCAGGAGCGCTCGTGCAACCAAGCTGTAGAATGATGTATGCAGTTAACGATGCTAGATCCCTCTCATCAGGTATCCAACTTTTGATAGGAAATTACACTTCCTGATTTTTTTTTCTTGTCTCTTTATTATTTACTGCACGGCAAACCAAGATATTACTTCAGTTTGACGAAATTTCAAATAAACTTTTGTTTTGTCTATCTGTATATGATGTAGGCAAGGGGATATACGTTGCCCTCGGCCTCATTTCAGCAGTTGCAGCGGCATGCTTGCTCATGAATATTCTGTTGTTTCTGAAGAGACGACAGTTCATCAGTAAGCCCACTGGTAAATTCTTTCCTCTTCTGATACTATCACGTCTTAAAAACACAAACCCTGTCACTAATGCGGTCAGAAAAAAACACCAATGGACATATGCGGATATCACATCCGAATAATTCAGGGAAACTAGAACAGAAATAAGCAGATCTCGTAATGATAGGAACACGAAGGAAACTCAAATACAGTATCAAGTTGGTCTTTGATGAATCATGAATTCTAATGAAGGTATAGCAAATTAGCAACAACTCAGTATTATTGCTATAATGCAGGAATAGAAGAGATAGAGATCATAGAAAATTTGCAGTTTGATTTTGAAGCAATGAAAACAGCAACTGACAACTTCTCCGCAAGCAATAAGCTTGGGCAAGGTGGTTTTGGTGTTGTTTACATGGTACGATTAGTTACTACATCAACTTCTTGGCAAATCAAGCTATAGATGGAGGCCGCTATAAATCTGATATGAGTCATTTCAGGGAACACTTGCAGATGGACAAGCAGTTGCAGTTAAGAGGCTGTCAAACGCTTCCGGACAAGGAATCAGGGAGTTTAAAACAGAGGCATGTTTAGCTGCTAAACTTCAACACATAAATCTTGTTAAACTATTCGGATTCTGCTTGGAAAGGCACGAGATGTTACTCGTCTATGAATATGTGCCTAATAAAAGTCTTGATCGCCATTTATTCGGTAATGATTTACTTAAAGCTCTATAACATTTAACACAGGTCTAAAATCATGCCTTTGTATATCGGATTCATTTATTGTTATGGACTTGATTGCAAGCTGCAGATGCACAAAGAGGTGCATACTTAAAGTGGGAGACTCGTTACAAGATTATAATGGGAATTGCTAGAGGCCTCTTATATCTCCATGAGGATTCTCGGCCTAAGATTATTCATCGTGATCTGAAGCCTAGCAATATATTGTTAGATGGAGAGATGAAACCAAAGATAGCAGACTTTGGCATGGCAAAGCTGTTTGGTGGAGATCAAACCCAGGGGAACACCAGTCGCGTGGCAGGGACATTGTAAGAGCAAATTGATTATAGTTTTTACAAACAGGTTACTTTTTCCGGTTAAGCAAATTATCATCTTCACTGAAATCGGGGAAACTGACATCTAGAACTGAATTAGCATATTGCATTATTAAACTTTCTAGGTTGAATAATACACTGATGGCGCACATATATACTTGAAACAGTGGATATATGGCTCCTGAATATGCAACCACAGGACACTTCTCGGGGAAGTCCGACATTTTTAGTTACGGCGTTATACTTTTTGAGATTGTTAGCGGCCTGAGGAATAGAATTTCAGATCCAGATACTCCAGAACACAACCTATTGAACTATGTAAGTTGTACAGTGCATCTTTGGTGCACCCAGTGCATTAACAACCCTGCTTACATTGCTAATGCTAACAGTTGTGCACTTATATCTTGTTCTGCATTTTCAATTCAGGCATGGGGACTTTGGAATGAGGGGAATCACTTGAAGTTGATAGATTCAGCACTACAGGGCATTTTCTCGAAAGATGAAGTTGAAAGATGTATACATGTCGGGTTATTGTGCATTCAAGAAGACCCAACAAAAAGGCCAAACATTGAATCAGTCTTGCTCATGCTTCACACTCAACCTACTCCTCTCCCACCACCTACCCTCCCTCCCACTTTCCCTTACAGGACAGCGAAACGAGCAGTCTCGTATGGAAGTCACAGAACTCAGACAGAGGAATTCACTACTGAATTGTCTCCTCGATGAGAAGAACAGCAACAGAAACAGATTACTTGACCATGTCAAACAGAAACTGACATGAGTGATATCAGCTGAGAACTTCTATTTGGATATTAGGATTCGTTATGGTAATATTTGATGGCTTTTAGGCATGCAAAATCGTGGTGATCAATATCAATGAAAGTGCCCTTCAATTATACATGAAAATTCTTTTTCATAACTTCAATTATATATATGTAGAGAATGATGTCTATCTCACCTCCCACCAAATGAGGAGTGGTGTAGATTTACAATGTTTTGCTTGGTGGTCAATTGGTGTTAAAAGGGAGCCGAGAGAGGTGGTCAAATAAAGTGCTAAATTGTTTGATTATAAAATGAAAATTGAATTTTTTTTGCCTTTGTTCCTAGATCATGGTGAACCAAACATTGGTAACAAGTAATAATCTGTGTAAATTCCATTTCTTTAGGCCATTTCATTTGTTTTCATTCCGCAAGTTGAACCAAACACCCCCTAAATGTCCATCATGAACTTCACAGCAAGACCAACTTAATTGCACAAGGTCTCTCCTTTGCAATGGACCACTCTCAACACAAGTATGACATAAGTTGTCCTGGCCCATATAAAGAGGTGGCTGATTTGTTCACCAGTAATCACACGGGCCACTCAACATGGGTGCTGCAAGCTTGATGCGCTGGGCTGTTGGATTGGACAAGACGACATTAGCAGCTTTTCTTTTCTTTTTGTTAATCCTCTTGATGATTATTTGTACCAAATATCCATCTTCCAGCATTTTTTAACAAAGCCATAGTAAAACGCTTCAACAAGAAGTATTATACTACTCCTATCATATATGTAACAAAAAGCTCAAATGTCATATAAAGTACAGAGTAAATATCATGTAAATCTAGTAAAATATGCACTTAACAAAAAGGTTGGCATGCTGCAGCTAGCTCAAGAAACTATCGTATAATATTGTTTAATAGTTTAAAAAGTGGTCACTTTTGTTGTAATATGATTATTTTTACTACAGTGTTAATGAAAATTGACCAATTTAACTCAAATAATGACTATATCTAACTATCTCTCTAATAGTTTATGAACTAGCTTTAGCTTTTAGGAATCTGTTTTCACATCTTTTCAAGACATTATTACTATTTTCTATGGTTCTGACCAACTCCTAATATGTTGATCACGGCAAGCCAATTAAGAATTAATCAATGGGAACATACAACTAAGCAATTGCTCCTCATGAAAGTTCACCTCATTTTCATCTATGCATTAAAAAAACAAATAAGTCATGTCATCGATCAGAGTTGACTTGAAACTCGAAATAGTGAGGAAAAACGAAATAGAAACATTCAGATTCCAGATTATATTTCAACTAGACTAATTTTTTGCAGAATTATGGTGTTATCCCTTTGTCACAGAAGACATATATTATCAGACTTCCAAATGATACAAACTAATTTTGCTATTTATATAGTAGCAACCCTTACATTATTGTGTATTCCAGCACTTGTATTCAGAACTGCCAGTGCGCAGGATGAAGATGCCGCAACATACTTAGTGAAGTATTGTTCAGAGTATAGCCATTACGATGCAGGAACCGAATTCCAAAGTAATCTTGCCCTTTTAACAACCACTCTCACCTCAAAATCCCCTACAAACAAGTTCTATAGCTTCACTGCGGGAGCAACCAACAACAAAGTTTATGGCCTATTCCTTTGCAACAGCTTCATCTCTAATCAGGCCTGCAACAAGTGTGTCGCAACTGCAGTCGGACAAATTCCACAAAGATGTTCATTTAGCAAAGAATATATTGTTTGGTATGTACAATGTATGCTGCGATATTCAAACAATCCAATATTCTCCGTCAACGATGAATCCGTATACTATACTTTCATGTATCCTCCAGCAGACTACGATCAGTTCAACCAAACATTGTCACAGACATTTGTCAGCTTATCCAATAATGTTGCCGGCGGGAGTTCCTCGTTACCTTCAAACCAAACCGTGGTTGAGATTGCAAGAAACATATCACTCAACTGCTATGTAGATTGCACCCCTGATCTAAGCCCCTCAAACTGCAGCTCATGCTTATCGAATGGATTATATATGCTGCCAATGCTTGGTGCCAGAGAGGGAACTCTTTTGAAACCGAATTGTAGATTGATGTACCTTTTTAATGATACTAGACCTCCCAAATCGGACCAGTCAAGACCATATGGTAATTGTTCCTTGACTAAAAATTTATTGGTTTGTTTCTAACACTTAGGACTCTGCAATCTTGAAAAAAGACGTATTCATTTGATTGACATATATATGCTATATATGATTTTGAACTAGGAGGTGCTAATTTGCTAGTATCTATATTGATTTTAGTTTCAGCTAGATGCAAGGAGAAAACTGTTGCCTTGGGAGTCATTTCAGCTGTTGCAGCAGCATCCATGTTCTTGAATATTTGCGGTTTCAGGAGACAGAAGCCAAGTGTAAAGCCTACAGGTAAATCCTCTTCAAACTCACATGTTAAACTGAGGCTTCAGCGTGTTTATTGCGAAAACCACACCTGTAAAAACCTTATGACGATCTAAGAAATCCAAGAAACACAGCCTAGGGAGCCATTGCAACAGGTCCAATTGACATAGGTTACCTAGAGGGGAAAAAACCAAACATTATAATTTAAAGGTTTTGAAGTTCGAGCATCATGCAGGATTGGACGAGATTGAAAGCATGGAAAACTTGCAGTTTGAATTTAATGTCATAAAAGCAGCAACTAACAACTTCTCTCCGATGAATGAACTTGGGAGCGGTGGATTTGGCGTAGTTTACAAGGTCAAGTATAAGTAATCATGCTAAATGAAGTTTTATAGCTGTTATAGGCTTTTGAGCTGTTGTGTATTCATTGTCACGAATTGAATGATGTTCAGGGATCACTTCCTGATGGACAAGCAGTGGCTGTTAAGAGACTTTCAAATGCTTCTCGGCAAGGAATTAGGGAGTTTAAGACTGAGGCATGTTTAGCTGCAAAGCTTCAGCACAAAAATCTTGCCAAAGTTTATGGGTTCTGCTTGGAAAAGGATGAGATGTTGCTCGTTTACGAGTTTGTGCCAAATAAAAGCCTTGATCAGTTTTTGTTCCGTAAGTTTTTATTAATTTGCATTATATAAGTATTATTTTATTGTGTTCCTTGATTACTATATACATCATATGGGAAACAAAAGTTTGTGATGATATACAGCTCCTTCAGACTATTGATCATACAGCCACTGTATATGAATAACAGATATAAGAAGAGCAGAATATCTGGACTGGGAAACTCGATATAAGATCATTATGGGAATTGCTCGAGGCCTTTTGTACCTCCATGAAGATTCACACCCTAAAATAATTCATCGAGATCTTAAGCCAAGTAACATTCTGTTAGATGCAGTGATGAACCCCAAAATTGCAGATTTCGGCATGGCAAAGCTGTTTGCAGAGGACCAATCTCAAGGAAATACAAACAGAGTTGCTGGAACTTTGTAAGATTTCAGTTGTTATTCATCAGGACAAATGCACATTTAGAGTTCTTAAATTTTATAGTGGCTAATACAGCATAAATAATATGAAAACCTTCCGTATCATCTAAAATTCAAAATGTTATGCAGTGGATATATGGCTCCGGAATATGTAACAACAGGGCATTTCTCAAACAAGTCAGACATCTTTAGTTACGGCGTCATTGTTTTGGAGATTGTCAGTGGAACTAGGAATCGCTGCTCAGACCCGTACGCACCAGATGAGAACCTTCTAAACTATGTAAGTGTTTTCTTTTTGGATGATTACATCAGTCTAGAAGAAAATTCATATCTTTGCCGTGCTTGATTTCTCAGGCATGGCGACTTTGGAATGAGGGGGCTAACTTGGAGCTGGTAGATTCCGCATTAGAGAGCAAATTTTCAAAAGATGAAGTCGAAAGATGCATACAAGTTGGCTTAATGTGCATTCAAGAAGATCCAATTAAAAGGCCAAATATCGATTCAGTACTGCTGATGCTTCAGACACAGCCGATTACTTTCCTCCCGCCTGTATCTCCTCCTGCTTTCCCTTTCAAGAAAGAAGGGCCAGTAGTCCCACGTCCAAGCTACGGAAGTCAGGGAGGTGATCCGATCACTGACTTATCTCCTCGCTGAAGGCACATAAATAAGTACCAGAGTTATTGAAAATGTTGAGCAAACAACTACAGAGTTGTAAAAAGGCTGTACAGTTGGTGTGTAAATAGTCTGAAAATAATCAAGTGGTATTGTACATAGGCATTCAGGTGATTCTTGAAAGAAAGATCTATGTATACTTATAGATATTGATTATATCTTAAAGCATGAGAACATTTGGAGTCTGAGAAATTTCACATTTTATTCTAGGAGAAGAAAAGTATTGGACTTTTGCTTCTTCAGACAGCAGAGTCATTATGCTACAAATGATTACAGTCTCAGCCTCTGTTGCGGAATTTAACGTGGTAATACAGAAATATTCATCTGAGTAGTAATTCGATAAATAAAGAAATGAGTAATAAATGGCACAAAGTATTTACGTGAAAAACCCTCCAATGAGAAGGTAAAAACCACGGACGACGTCGGAGCAAAATCCACTATATAATGAAGGATTACAAGAGGAGATAAATGTGTTTAACACTCCCTTACAATATTACACCCAAACACCCTCAGAA
>CAAKMY010074365.1:0-23140 GCA_901111285.1 Corrigiola litoralis | reverse complement strand
TAAAAAAGAAACGGAGGAAGTACAATTTAAGGAGTTACTACTTCGTAATTCATACTCTTCATTAGCGTGATCATGCATTATTTGCCTTATACGTTCAGATATGCAGTAAAGGGTACAAGATCCGTAGCCTAACTATTATTTGTCGTTTTTAACATTGCCAAAAATCGATTGAGATTGGATTTACAGGTCTCAATTTGTGCTTATCTCATGTCACACTTTTTATTAACATGATTAATTCTAGACATATCACCACCTCATATAAGTATAAAGTGGTTGTAGGTCTCTCAAATGATTAGGACAATATAAGATATTGGTTCCGTAAGTTTAGCGTCGGGATAATTAAGTATCATTTTAGTTATATTTTATTTCGTCATTCGGATTGCGGTAGAAAAATGTATTCACAAACAAAAGTTTTTGGGTTGAATCCATATATGTTTGACAAGATCTAACTGGTGTGGTCTCGACTTACAATAAGAATTGGTGCATGCAAAAATTTTTAAAACATTGCAAGACAAGATAAAACACTATTTGAAAGAGAGGATCATCACAAATCAAAACGGCACTTATCACCACAATCCTTACACATAAATAATACTCTTGATATTTTGTTTCCTATTACTTGGTGGATTTTCTAATCCTTCTGCCATAACTAAGCTTCTTACAATCTTACTTTGTTGTAGTATTTAAGAGAATCCTTTGACAAATACCTTTAATCTCAAGTTTCAAGAACCTCACTTTCTTTCACTGAGTTCTGTATAAGTTCTTCAACTTGTGTACAAGTCATAGTGCAAATTCATTGCCTAAACAGCTAAACTGATTGATTAATATAAATACAACGTGTTAAAACCCTTTATACGGAATATTCCACTAAAATGTGAGTAACAACAAGGAGGTATTGGACCAAAACATGAGCAACAATACGGCTGGGGAGTTGGGACAGAGAATCTGAAACGTCATATCAATGTCTGGTAAGGCATTCAATGTCATATCATGTCATGTCACTTCTGACTCTTCCTAAGCCCACTTTCTCTCTCTTCTTCACCCCCCACTTAGTCCGGTACCATATAGCCAAAATCCCCAAATCAAGGGCGCATAAAGTTGATGGGTGGACGTAAAAGGCTGTTACCAAATGCACCTCCTATCCATTGGGCATCAACCCTCTTAGGCTCTTACTCTTATCTCACAACAACATCCAAAAACATCCCACTTGGTGTACTTCCCAACAGGATAATACAAATAGAAGAGGATAAACAAGCACATGATTTTTAAGAAGCTAGGGAGGGTTCATTTTGATATTTTATTTTTATTATCACCCTAGGTTGAATTTTAGAATAAACGATAGAAGATGATATGCCATCCATTTCCAATACAATGGTCAATAGTGAATGCAATATATGAAAGATGTGAAAATAGACAAACAAATATGAAAATTGATACATTCCTGAAAAGCAATCTCAACTAACTCATGCATCCTAGTAGAAGTGTTAGGAAATTCTACCCTTATTTAAATTTAAACCTTTTTACCAAACAAAAAAAAAATTAAAAAAAAAACCATCAACATGACCTTTGTGTCTTGAGAAACAAAAAAACCCGATCATGCACAAAGTTATAGTAAATTGGCTGAAAACTAGGATCCAAATATTACTATAAATGTTCACTATTATAGCCCCCTTGACCATAATGTTAGTATAGGTTAGCATTACTTATATAAATCAAATATAAATTAAAATATTGGGTTAGCTTTACTTATATGATCGACTAGTGATCTAAAAGTTCTTTACGTTCAACTTTAATAGACATAAACGAGACTTACAATGAACTTATATAGGTTATACTCCTATTAGCTTATCCAATTTGGTATTCTAGTACTCTCTTTAAACGTTCAAAATAAGGAATAGAAGTTAAAAAAAAAAAGTTGCGTACAACAATCAGACATATATTGTTATATATGGTGCAAAATGATAGGCTGCTAGAAAGTAATAGATCTAGTAAATAAATTTGGCAGAGTTGCATATGTTACAATAGATGTGTTACATACTAGGTATAATAGGATAATGAATGACATAATTAGTACGAGAGTGGGAGCCTAATAAGAAGTGAGGGAACAAGCTTAAGTGGGTTGGATTTTGGACATGTAAAAAGTCGACTTATTGATGCGTCTGTGAGAATAATATAGAGGCGGTGGAGCTGTGGAAGTATGTAAGTCCAAAAAGATAGCTAGAGATAAACCAAAAATTACATGTATAAAGATGGTTTCAAATAATATGGGTTTACTTGACATTGATGAGAGCGTTGGAGAAGGCAAAATGAAAGTCAACAATGCGTGTTAGTGATGGTGAGTGAGTGGTATTGTCCCCCTCCTCTCTCTCTCTCCTCTAATGGTTTCGATTAAGTAACTCCAATTATTATGATTAAGGATTTATTAATGTTGATGTCTTTGAAAATAAGGGGGAAGCCCCTTACTCTCTTACACTATGAGAACTGATATTTCAACATAAATTCTAATGTTACTCTCATATGCGAGTATGAAGATCAATTGCCTAAGTATAAGGATATCTTTTGCAGGGTCCGTACTTCATCAATCTTAAGTTTTGGTTCGTCTGATACTAAGGGTGTGTTTGACAAGTCATTTCAGTCACCTTATTTGACTAGTTTAACTTATTTGACCAAAGTTTCAATCACCTTAAATTTTCAGGTTGTTTAGTAATACAACCTGAAATATATTTAAGGTGACCGAAATAATAAGCTACTCTACTAGGGAACCTGGAAAAAAATTTTAGTCACCTGATTAGGTTCTAGTTACCTTTTCAGGTTTCAAACACTTTTTCAGGTTTGAGGTATCTTTTCAGTCAATTTTGCCAAATACACCCTAATGCTTTAGGCAAGGAAGTTTGGTACCTGATCCGTACTTCAGCCCGGCAGTATATCACTACTAAAACCTGCCCTAATCCCCAGTCTCTTTTACAGTAATGGTGCAAGTGTGCAACACTGAAGTTGGACCCTCTTGGAAAGGCAACAAAAGGATAGAGCTGAGCGGGCCTCTTAAGTAAAGAATATCTTTTACAATAATGGCCCCCCATTGTTATCGCAAACTGTACCAAAAATGTTCCAATATGTGTAGATATGCTGCAAAGCTATATGCGCTACTATGTGATCATAAAATGATCTACGTGGTTGCTTGTGATTTGTGAATATCACGAAGCCGCATGAAAAAGAGAAAGCAAAGTAGATTGGGGGTGTACTACACTCTTCTAAAGGAAGAGCAATCCAAGGGTATTTTCAAAAAAAAAAAAAAAACCCCAGCAATCTAAGGGTTAAAACCTACTATTTAGCTATTTGATCTATTCAGTAACACTGTAGAACCTATAGGAGTATATAGTCGATTACAGTAGGTATTAGTTTGAAAGGCCTGTAAATTTGACATTAAAGCCTCATTGGAGTTAATACGCAATTGGATGTAATCAGTTATATTAGCATTGAGTAGTCAAACAATCTTCGTAATTCACAAGTCCAAGCTCCCACTTGAGGATCTTCGGTAAGGTTTCTCTTTATCCTCGTTTTCTTCTAGTGTCGAGCACAAAGAAGGTGTTTTGAAATACATCAAAATTGACACAGAGTAAACAAATCCGAGAAGACTTTACTATTTATGAAGCAAAACTAGCAGTCATCTCAACAAGAGTTGGCAAAATGCTGAACACGCCATTATATAATTGGCTTCTATTCATGTCACAACAAAATAAGAAATATTAAAATGATAGGCCAAAATCACATGCTATGAAACAGATCTTAATGCACCTCATTTCTTCCTCAGGAGCTTACATTCTAGCAGTAACCAATCAAAATAATTCAACTCTATAGCCTATAAATGGTTGACACAATAAAATACTCTAGTAAAAGTAGAAAACCGAGTTTCCCAAAAGCCAACCTGTGACAAAGAATGAAACGTTCTTTAACTGAGGAAAAGTGTCTGTTTTCCGGTAATTCCCTACCGGCCATCAGTTGTCCCCCCAATTCCAAATTCATAAAAGGGGAATAAGTGGGGGACTAACATTAGGAAGTAGGAACTATAGCTACATGAAATAATAGGCTGCAAGGACCAGTGTAACTCACATTGTTAAAAAAACGGGGACCAAAAATCCGACTTAAGATAATGGAATAGGATATCAACGTATCAAAGATCTACCAGAATATTCGGAGATTCATTTGCTTTTTTGCCAACAAACGTAAATAAGCCTGCCAGTCACTAACAGCAGACAGCATCGGAGTCTATTGACCCAAAGTCTAATCTACTTTTTCCTGACCCAAACTTGAACATGGAACTAGAAGCATCGTGAGCAGAGGCTGTATCATCCCCTTCAATTGCGAACGACAACCTAGCCTTTCCAGATCCAAATTTGAATTCCGGAGCCAAATCGTCATTTGGAGTATAGGCATTGCCCGTAGAGGCAAAGGAAATAACAGGTGGTGCAATGGTTATCTTGCTCCCAGGAAGATCAACAGAGACATTTGATCGTTTTGGAGGACTTGACGAGAAAGAAGGCATCACAGTCGGTGTTGGTAGATCAGTAAATGTGCTAGAAGATGTGGCAACAGGGAAACTGAACCCAGTACTAGTATCCGAACTAAACGAAGTCCTCAACCCGGGCTTGTTTATAGCAATTGATGGTAACACCGGCTTTCTTTGAGAATTCTGTGGTTCAGATCTAGCTGAATTATTTGCCATATAAAGTCCTTTACTTTGTTCGCCAAATAACCAAGACTTGTTCGGCAGATTATTATTTATTTCCTGCACGTAAGATCAAAACTGCAATTAGCTTTGAGTAGAAGCAATCATTTAACAAAAAGGGCCAGAAGCAAAATAATTTGAGACAAGTTTGAACTTGCATAGCAAATAAATGAAGTATAATTCAATGATAGCTGACAAAGGCCACTAAACTAACATGCAATAACCTAACACGAATCTGAGCACAGCCTGGAGCAGAATTCATTTACATCTAATGCCTCATAAGCACAGAAATCAAGCCCAAACAAACACAGAGAAGCGGAGAAGACATTACACAATCATGAATTGCAACAAATCAAATACCTGTTCTAGACTCTTTGTTCGTTGATCAAGTGTCTGAAGAATAGGTAGCCGTTCATCATTACCACCAGAGATGGCATTTGTTTTATCAAAGGTCACTGTAGCACCTGACCCCAAATCTTTTTCAGCATGTCCACGGGCATTATTACTTTTCTCCTGAGGCAATGTATTGTTCCCACCATTTGTTTGAGCATAAAATTGTACCCCATCCACATTCCTACTTCTGCTGCTGACACCTAACCCAGAGGTACTAGGAGAACTGATGTTCTGAACAGGTGTAGCTAGAGCAGTAGCAGGCGTATCCTTCCACGAAATAGCTACTTTCAACTCCTTCGATCTTTCTTTGAGTGTGACTGGCCTATCAATTTGCGCCAATATATCCCTTGCGAGCTTACTGCTGTGTGGATGAACACTAGATAGACCAACCTCAGAGTTCTGCACCTTGCTATTAACCGACTGAAAATTAGCCAGAGTAATTCTGCCAGGCTCAAAAGCTTTCTCAAGCATTAAGTCTGCATTTGATTCTTTTGTCCAAGGACTTCTCTGTACACTGTGTAACAGAGAAGATTCTCTGGCAGGTGTAGCTGAAGAGAACTTATTTCGTGTCCTACGCATAGGTCCTCCAGATCCATAACTACCTTCTGCTACGTTGGTCAATGACTGAAATATTATGCAGCAAAAAATGTAATTTTGGTTAGTTTGAACTACTTGGCAACAAGTTCATGGAACACATTTCAAAAGAGGCGCACTTAATCTTACAAAGTACACAACAACCATGCCTACTCAGTGAGTATCCTGTGGAAAGCTATCCTAGACTCTAGAGAGGGCAAGGTGTATCCAGTGTTAATCCTGAAACTCTGTAAAACATATAGACTACTCAACATATTCTATAACAACTATAGCCGCGATTTTGAGATCATAGCAACAACTATGTTTTGCTGAATATGCCACATAAGTGCAATTCTTCTAAAGACAAAAGAAGCATGCCGACAAACCGTACTTGTTTATCTAATGGACTCGCAATTTCACAAGCTTCCAACCTCTACTATCAAGCGGGTTGTAATTAACCTACTAAAGGACCAATGTATATAATAGAGATTTTACCTTTCCATAAAGAGGAGTTCCCATTGGCTTCAAGGGTGTTGATGAAATGTGTGAGAATTTCTCGCTATCACCTTGTAATGGAATCAACTGATAGCAACAAGAACAAAGAATAAACATCAACCTGCATGCCAGATATCTTGCAAAACATTCTAGATGTCGCACAAAAGAAACAAACCTTCGACTTGGAATTTGAATACATTGTCCTAGAATAAGGTGTTCGAGAAGAACTATAAACACCATATCTGCTTTTCTGACTTTGGGGTGTTGTATAACCCTGCTGATTTTGTGTCATGGCTCCAGGCCAGCATATCGGTGCTTTTGACAGAGATGACGGCATTAATGGCTTCGACGACAGGTCACCAGCAGGTCCCAAGTTGTCATTTCTCAATGTTAAAGTTGACGATGTGAAGCCCGCTTCTGGTATCCTGGAACCCATGTAAGCCCTAGCGATATCAACTGGTGAAGCTCCAATATTTGTTTGCCTCTACAGAAGTTAACAAACATCAAATTATCAATAAGAAATAAAATCACTACTACGACTACTGTGAAGTGACAGCAGTTTAGACCTTTTGAAGTCAACAAGATGCCAACTTGATGTATTTTTGATCTTTTGACAAAGATATCAATTGCCCAGTGTTGCCGTGAGCTAAAAATGCCAACATAGTCTGGCATGTTAGAGGCAAACACAAATGAAAATCAATAAAAAAACATCTTTCAAAATAAAAGACGGTTTTGCTGTAAGAAGCTGAACAGCCCAACAAGTAAAACTTCTAAAATGTGACATTATCATTGCATTCAAGTTACTTGGCAAGTAGAATTGGCATGGAGCAGAATCGATTCAAGGAAGTACGAATATGCACTGACCATCACTGCTTTCAGTTATCCACTCCATAATGATGCAATGATATGTTTGAAAAGCTCCTTCATGGAAAACAATTGATTGTTTTTTATCATGTGGTTCCTTGTGAGACAGATTCAAGCTTATATTTTCTCCAAATTAAAAAAAAAAGAGTTGCTTCTCCTCCAACTTGTGTAAAGCACAAAAAAAGTGTCTATAGCCCACTAGCAAGAATGAAGACAAGCTTTCACGACAGAACACATAACAATTGTATCTTAATTATCGAAAGATGGGATTCTCACGAGAACAAATTTTGGCTAAAACATAAAGGGGACGATACATACTAATGCAGGAAAAACCTTCATATATCCAATGAAGCAGGTAATATATTATCTAGAGGGTTTTTGTAAACCATCAAGAGCTGAATACCGTCTTTGATGTATGTGGATTTAACACCTGGTATTAGTTGCATCCAAATTCCAGTAGTATGCTACATAGCTTGTACCATGAATCGCACATTTACAAGTAATTCAAGAACCAATATGAGTGAGACTATTGTGAAAATCAGAATGGACAGCATGTCACTTCTAAACTATATACTTCGTAACATCTAGGTAAAAAGTGTCTTTGAGCAATTAATTTATAACAAGCTTAATAATGCCCTCTAGCATTTGGTAAACCTCCTCTTTGCCAAAAATATCAAACGCAGAGGGCACGTTTCACATGAAATATATGTTATAACAGATCATAAACAAATGAATCTGACTCACAGTTGTCCACGGAAGAGGAGTTGAAGATGCCAACTGATATCTATCCATTTCTCCCTCTTCATTTTCTATTGATGTTTTTAGCTTTTCGTGAGAAATTTGTGTCCTTTCAATTTTTTCCGGAACAGTAGGGCTGAAGGTTTTCCTTTCTTGCTCATCATCCACAACCCTTGAGCGCAATATCTCCATCAAATGATCAATTTCTTCCCTAACATAGATACAGAAAAATCATTATAAAACATCTATGGATCATACAGAAGTGTAAATCTGAAGCAGCAGAAAGTCAGTAACTTTATCCCTCTCTGCGGAGAAGAGAAGCTCAGGCAGATAAGAACCACAAGAGAAAATAATCAATTATCAGTATGGGAAGAACATTAATGTGCTCGTGGCTTGGAAAAGAGAATTGAATGAATTTGAGTGGACAATGGTCCTTCAAAATCTTGGTCGGGCATATGGAAGAAGTCAAATCAACAAATTTTCTGTTGTCGGGCATATGGAAGTAGTCGAATCAACAAATTGCGGGCAAAGAATTCTGTCATATTTTTTTTTTTAAAAAAAGATTGTATAGTTATATGTCCTTACTTTCGGGGATAAAATCATGCCCACCATAGTCTATGGCATGATGTTTTTGTTCTTGACCAGCTTCTCTAAATAAGCTTTACTAATCACAGCGGTGTTCTCAATATTCAAATGACATTTAATTTTTCAAAGTCGATGTACATCTTTATCACTTATCCCACAAAAAAAAGATTACAAGTACTAGAGAAAATAGCAGATGCATTTAGGATTCCTGTACTAATGCATAACTAAAAAGCAGTAAATAAAATTTATAAACCTACTTCAAAAGAGAGGAGAGACTGTTAATCAGATAAGAAACAGGTGACATAGTGATGTCACTACTTTGGACAAATTTCAACAGGTGTAGCTGTTGCAAGCATCAAAAGATTCCATGTTATGCAAAAGAAAGGGCGTAGTACAATAATAAGACATACAAATCAATGTGAAGCTGGATTTCACTTATGAACCTCACAGATATATTGAGAAAATAGAAAAGAAAATTCTTACATGCAATGAGTAGCTTGTTCGGTAATACAAGAAGCATCAGCTCCAAAAAAAATAGCAGGTAAGCAAATATCTACCTCAACAACTTACCTAGAGAATGTCTTCCCTTTGATCATCTGCTCAACATCAGGTAGGACACTATTGGAATGACTTTCTTTTTTGTCTAATCTATCTGTATCAGAAATGTGAAGTTCTGATTTTCCTTTAGTATCTCTTGGGCCAACAGGTCCAGTTGGTCTGGGAGCCACAAGCTGCAATGCATTGGTTTCAGACATCAGAAGCATAAATACAATTACGCACAGAGAAAGGAAGTAATACCTAAAAACTACTTATGCAGCCAGCGAACTAAGAAAATATGGTTGCATAACAACTCAACAGCTCTGCTGACAACAGGAGAGTATGTAGCATTACTGGTATCAGTCTTCAGCCCAGGAGAAACCTAAGAAGCTAAAAACATTTGGGTCTGCCCAAACAAGCAGTGTAATTACTTTTTGCTTAAAGTGATGCCCCCACCAGTTACACCACTTTCGAGCGAGACTATCATTTAGGCTTTAAGTTGTCATTTCAAGATGACAGAAATTAGAACATTATAGTCTTCAATCTTCTGTGCCCCACGAAGTCCCCAAAAAGTAGGAAAGAAAGCAGTAATCTAAGTAAATAAAGTTCTTCCTTTAGAAATCCATTCATATTTCAACAGTAGTACAGAGTTCAAAGCATTGATGACCCGTAAGTCATAACCACTGGATTGAATTGGATCTCCTGAAAGGCCTATTATGACCACTATTACTATCTGTGGTTCAATCAATGAAATTAGGCCTTTGAACTCCATTCAACTACTATGGTTTAAGGCTAAAAACTATTCTCCTATCTGTAGCTTCAGTAAGAATCATCATACACAGATTTTTTTTTTTTTTTTTTTTGTGTGTGTCTTTCAACAATAGAGGACCAAAAATACAAGCTAATCAAACCGGGTAGAAAGCACATGAAGGACTAGCCAATCAGCCAATTTTGCAGAAACAGCAAAGCAGAGCTATCAATCATAATTCTCGCAAATAGCAACAGATGAATTCATCTACATGTCCCAAGGAAAAATGGGCGACGAAATCCAAACATTTGCCAAAAAAATACAAAGATAGACTGAGCTTGAAGAGTCACTACACTATTATGTAACTTTTCTTGTTTACATAATGGTGACGTGGTGACGGAATTGAATAACTTAAGTGATTAAACTCTTCTTATTTACTGTGAAGTAGCAGCCAGTTCAGGCGCAGTTTGTGATAATGTACAACATAATGAAGTACCATCAAATTCAGCATGATTTGCAATATAATGTACATTGTACAGCATAAAGACTCTCTTCATAGCTGCAGGGATGAAGTGCATGTCCCCAGAAACCCAACACTACCAAAATAAGAAGTCTGGCAAGTAACAAGGGCTCCAGGGTGAATGGAACTACAGACAAAAAGTGATGAGACCGCTGAAATCACATTAAATAGTCCTAGTACTTTACAATAATAAGCCTGTAACGAATAACATTAGTCAAGAAAATGACAGTCAAAGCAAAAGACACCTATCTAGCTTACCAAGTAGAGACAATAACGGGGAAAAATAGATTAACTTACATCATTCGAAAAGTTCTCGATTTGATCTCTGGCCCCTTGCTCTACGTCGGTTTGCACTTCATCTATTCCAAAAAATACACATTACCTTTAAAAAAAATAGTGGAATGTACCGCTGCCTACTCCGAAACAGATGTCTCGCTAAAGTGAGATTTGAACCAATTACAGAGGATAGGGATCACAGCTAAATCTATCAGAGACAATCCATATCATCAATACATGAACGGCCATGTATATCCATAGTTGCGAAATTTATAATGTATCTTCAAACAATATTCAAGCATTCTGCGACTTTAATGGGCGCATCACACATGTATTTAAACATAAGCTAGCAAATACGAAGTTAGATGGCATTTGAGATTGCCCAATTTCTGAGTAAAACACCCGTGTGGCCGTGTTGACATGTGAAGTTGGTGCATGTTAAATTAAATGGTACTTTTCTACACCCACTGGCTTAAAAACATACTTTTCTACTTCCGTCGAGTGAATTTCTGACACAAATTATTAAAAGTAGACCAACTCTTTACTGGGTAAATTTTCTTAATCTCTCTACAAGCCCAAATTAGTTGTAGATTTATATGCCTTTATTGGGGCAGCATGGCTTGGTCTACATTTATAATAAAAGTAGACGGTCTCTTCCAAGACTAGCTGAATTGACTTTTAGCGCATTGTAAGTCTAATTAAAATTATTCGCGCTTTCATTTTTTTTCCCCTTTTCTTGCCACATTTCCTAAACGCACCCATACCCTCGATTATAAAAACCTCGCACTTCCCCGTCCCCGCACCACTACCCATTTCGACGGCTGCCCCCATAGACAAGCAGTCAAGCACTCTCAGCTCCCTAACTTGTATTCTCCAATTAAAATCTGACTCAATTAATCTAACACAATTAATCTAACTCAATTAACCTAACTCAATTAACCTAACTCAATTAACCTAACTCAATTAATCTAACTCAATTAATCTAACTAAATCAAAACATCAGCCAATCAATCAATCAATCAATCAATCACAACTTAAAACAAACAAAACATACCAATCCACAGATAAACCTAATCAAAACAATAATTACAAAAACCCTAGAAAAAAAGTTGAATGAAAGAGAGAGAGAGAGAGTAAATTTATACCAGCGGCAATGGGGGGAGAGAAGAGGGAGGGGAAGAGGCGTTTAGCGGGGTCCACAAAGCGGGATATCCACCCACGTGGCCGGTCGTACGGGGTCGCCGCCGCCTTTCGCTCTTTTCGACGGACCTTTCCGCCGGCGCCGCCGTAAGACGGTGGCGCGGCGGTGGAGGGTTGGGCGTCGTACGGCATGGCGGTGGGTGTCTCTCTCTAAAGTGAGTTGAGTGTTGAGAGTGTTGACTCTTTTGTTCTTGTTAGTCAAACTTGACGGCTCATTAAGGTAAAAATTAAATAAATAAAAGAAAACAAGTAAAGTTAAATATGGTTGACTTTTTTTTTGTGTATATATTTATGGTTAACTTCTAGTTTTTTTTTTTTTTTTGATAGATAATAAGTGATTAGGTTGAACCACGACGAATGTGGTTTCAACCTACAGAATTCTTCTTAAGAAGACGATACAACTCAAGATCCATAACTAAAAACATATTGTAGAAGTATTGAGGTTATTTAATTTGATGTCGTATTTTGAGCATTAATAAAATAAAAGACAATTACTACAAATATTTATTGTTAAATATCAGTCTGTTATCAATTTATACTTTTACAATTAGATATGATATTTTTGATTTACTAAGAGTAAAGTAGGACAAAAGATAATGTCAAAGTTAAATGTTAGCTTGTGAGTGAAAAGAAGGGTGGATTTTCATTGTGAACTACATTATGGACATTATGATTGATGAGTATGTGTATTTGTTCTTTTGGTGAATATATTTGTTTTTACATCTTTGGTTTAGATGAGATGGGAACCCGCAACCGTTATCTTTTAGGTGCGTATTGGGTAAATCCTCGTCCCGTGACCCTAGACGGCAAAGGGCCACAATGATACTATAGTCGTTTAAGTGACCAACTAGCTCGACCATGAGGCAAGGGGGGCTAACCAAGGCGCGCACATGAACGTCCTAATATTGCCTCAAATTTACTTATGCCACCCCAAATTAACTCATTTGTTGTGTTACTTTTCCCATACAACCCTTACCCATCTCACCCATCTCCATCGATCTCTCCCTTCTCTCTGCTATGCTAACCCACCTTCATTTCCAAAAACTCCACTCAACTCTCACTCGCCTTCTCAGCCCACAACCGCCACCCCCTTCCTTTTTTTGTGAAAAGCATACTATGGAGCGCACCTACTATCTTTAGCTCTTACCTAGATGCCAATTAGAACACCAAGGAACCATGACAAGTGGAACTCAAACTTGAGACCCACAGGATAGAGGGGGAACCTTTTTACCACCTGAGCCACCCCATTATTGGGTTATATGTCTTTCTATAATGGTGAATATATTTGCGTTTGTGTTTAGGTGATTGGGTGTTGCGTTTAGCAAGACTCTTCTAAAATATGTGTTTTTTTAGGAATCTCATTTTTCTTTGTTCTTGGTATTAAAACAGATCATTTGATTGAATATTAATATACTAAGGCTAACATTAGAATTTGCATGTGATCTCTTTCTTTTATGAATAAGAAGAAGCTTCAAAGAATATCCACAATGTTGGAAGTTATATTTCCATGGTTCTTGCCTTTTCAAGTTATATATAAAGCTTCAAACTATTAGAACAAACAACTAGTCTTGGACAAGACCGTTTATTTTTATTGTAAAAATAGACCAAACTATGCTAACCCAATAAAAGCATATAAATTTATAACTAATTTTAATTTGTAGGGAGCTTAAGCAAATTTACCTTGTAAAGAGTTAGTTTACTTTTATAATAAAAAATAGATGGTTTTTTCAAATAGTTTGTATAAAGCAAAATAATACGTTGAATTAGTTAATCCAAATTTGCGAGAACTCATATCATCAAAACATTGAGATATTATTCCATCATGGGGAAGCTTCCAATTAAACAATGAACTCTTCCCCTCCTTTTACTTCTTTTTAGGTGCCCATATATGAAGGGGAGCTACTTCGCCTTATTTGTTAGCGTTTGGTGTCATATAAAGGAGTATAATGTTGTCAAAATGAGAAAACGAGTTAGAAGACAACACAAATAAACTAAACCAATGTTTCACAAATGTCTCGAAATGTTATACGTAGTACAAATGATCAAGAACTACACAATTCTAAAGGAAGATTTACTAAAAATTAACTAATTCCTCTTTTTTCGAAAGGAGTACTATTTAAAATGGATTAATTTGAGAGATTGAATTATTTGAGAGATATCATTTTTATGGTGATATTAATTTTTATGTGCGGAAATATCATTAGAGGCACAACTATTGATATTTAAAGTTTTTTTTATCCCATTCTTTTTGAAATCATTGTGATGATGTGAAATGAAAATTTAGAATAGAAATAAGATCATTCCCATAATAAACTAGCAATAGTAAAAGATGTGATCCTAATTTTTCTCCTCAATTAACTCCTATCCCCTAAACTCAATACCCTTCAATAAAATCTCTCATTAAACATTCTCATCAAACAAACTTATCACCAAACAAAATAATGTCAACCCCCTCAAACTCTCACCACACTTCCCCCTCCACCTCCCCAAAATCTTCTACGACCACCCCAAAATCCACCTCCCCAACCACCCAAGAACCACCCACAACAACACCATCATCGCCATCATCGTCATCGCCACCACCACCAATATCAACAACAACATCAAATACAACAACACCATCAACACCAACAAACATAACACCATCAACATCTCCAACCAAAACTCAAGCAGCCATAGAATCCCTCTCATCCATCCTTCCCACCCCAATATCCCTCTCTTCTTCGCCCTCGGCCGCATTCCTCCTAAACTCCTCTGAGGTCTCAGCTCAAATAATCACTCTCCTACGCCACCCTTCATCAGGGTCAGGTGACAACAACCTATGCCGTTGGCTCTACGACACTTTCCAAACCTCTGACCCTTCTCTACAACTTGTTGTCCTACGCTTCATCCCCCTCATTTCTGGCCTATACTTGACCAGGATCACCCAACGCCAACCCTTAGCAGGGTTCGAGGCAGTCCTCCTAGCACTCTACGCGCATGAAACCACGTCACGTAATGGTCAAGCACTCTCAGTCACGGTTCCTGACCTCTCTAACCCTAGCATTTACCATGAGAGCAGCTCACTTGTACGTAACAACTCTACTGACCTTAACATAGCTGTTATATCGTCGAGTCTCGAGCCTCATGGCACGGTCAGGTCCACGAGGCGGGCGAGGATCGTTGGGGTTGCAATGGAGTTGTTCTTTAGTAAGATTTGGGTCATGCCTGTCGAGTCCAAGCTCGACTTTTGCGAGTTCTTGGAGGTTTGGGCTGGAGAGGGCGACAGTGGTCGAGGCGAGGAGGCGAAAGAGTGGGCGGGGGAGAAGAAGGGGAGGATTCCTTTGCCGTGGGAGTTGGTTCAGCCTTGTTTGAGGATATTAGGGCATTGTTTGTTGGCTCAAGATAATGGGAAGACTGAAAAAGGAGAGTTGTATGAGAAGGCATGTAGGGCATGCAAAGGCTTGTATGCAAGGGCTATGCATGATGTTAATCCTAAGGCTCTTTTGGCTACTGGAAGTTTGCTAAAGATTGTTAAAATGGATGGCCAAGAAAAAGATGATGTTGATCATACTGAGATCCGTACTACTAGAGTTATCGCTCTTTGATTGTTGACTCTCATGAGGTTCTATTTGATTTAAATCTCTTTTTACTACCACGACATTATTAAATTCTTTAGTTAGTGTCAAACGATATATCAAATAGCTTAGCTAGTGAGGTCTTTAAAAAATCGTACATGGCATTATTGTTCTTTGTAGCTACCTTTGAAAAAGAAAAAAAAAAAGTTGGAGGACATACTTATGAAGCTTTGATGTAATTTGGTCCTTTGATTATAAATGAGAACAACGAAATGTAGGACAGGCTACCCATTTCAAAGATTAACTTCGTTTTGAGTTTTGTGTTGTCCTATATATTGTTCTCAGACACTTTCCGATCTTCTGTCTAGCTACTTTTGATTTGTAAAATGCAATATCATTAAGCTTTTGTTGGTCTTATACTACGGTCTAGACATGTCTGTCTCAATTTTTGACTTGTTATCTTGTTTTGAGTATGTTATTTAACCAGTAAAAAGAAAAGAATTTACATGAACTGAGTGCCATGGGTTAACAATCACACTCTTACAATATATATGTCGGCAAAATCGTATCGATATCTACTTTCAACTCTTTGAAGTTAATGTCATATAGATATGTGTGCCTAATCTTTCAGAGTTTCGTACTGATGACTTCTTTTTAAGTTACAGAAAGAATATGCTCATATGTAGGTCACACACATCATTAAGCGACTTCAAGGCTCAAGTATACCAGACCAAATCTTGAGATAGGATCAGATTTTTGCCGATGAGATCGTTAGTGGTCCGGATTAATCATTAGTTGTACAAAACACTTTGGGCAGGTACAAACCATAGATATAGGAAGAACCAAAGGAAGTTATGGGACACTAACAAGTTGGAGGTGATAAAAATGGAGGGAGGGGGGCTAATGGAGGAAAAGATGATAAAAGATACTTTTGTTGAGTCCATGCGACTCGTATGATCACAACATCAAAATAAAACTTTAAGGCGATTAATAAACTATTCCATGCATATAATCAATACCCTCGATGTACATAGTTAGATTCCCTTACATATTGTAGATGGCTGTTGGATCCAGCTTTATTTGAAGTTAGGCACTTAAATGATTACGTTTCAAAAACTTTTAGTGAAGTAATACTGTTGAACAGAACAGTTTATTCTCAAATGATCACACCCAATATACAACTTAAATTCACTAGTGCATCTTTGACAAATTGTATATGGAACTTTTCCAATTAGGGGATGTTCTTCATAAACGAGGCATATTAACTATGTCAAAATGTGAATGAATGGACTGATCATTTGTTTTGCTCATGTTATAATAACCGGAGAATTTCATGATCTTGCATCTTCATATAGTCTTTTGATCTTGGGAACAGAATAATCTGAATTTCTGTACATGTAAATTATCTTTTCTAATATCTATTACAGGGTAAGGGTACCTACAACATAACACGAACCTATGTCACTTGTGTCAGAGCCTTTGTAAAGGCGATGGGGTGATGTATGAAATGTAAACTTGAAGAGAACAAAGAAAAAGAAAGGCAGTTATCCTCGCCGCGGAAGTGGGGAGTGTCTGATGGACAGGACTCAACTTTTATATCTTTGGTTCGTAAGGAATCATTGTGATATTGTAGGGGCATACGTTCGATAACATAGTCCATAGATTGCCAATCAAAAGTGGCCAAATAATGATGGATTTATGTAGACCAAGACAACAACAATAAGACTATAAGTGTTAATGATTCTAGGACGAATTATTCAGACAGACCAATATAACACATACTTTTTTAAGCTCCTTTTTTTCCACATATATTTTCAACGCTACAATTAAGTCCTTTGGGATTGTGACGCTGATGGTCCGCCACATGAAACAACTCCTACTTGGTGATCCAAAAGCCTATTTATGAGGAAAACCTCTTTAGACAACGTTTAGTAGTATTTGACATGACGAGTTTTCTTCCCTTCAGGTGCATAAGTCAAAACACATATGATGATGATATTTGCAAGAGAAGATAACAGAACACTAGGTAATGCCTACGAGTCTACGACAACACCTAGTATTGCTAGTTAGGATGATGACAATTATTAACTATTAAGGTATAACCAGTGTCATCAACTTCGACAAACTGAATCATTGATTCGAGAAAACTTTATAATCACGTACATTGAGTACTTCCTCCTTTTTTTGATACACTAGAGCACTATTAATGTTAGAGCACTAATGTGGCGGGGAAGCGTCTCTGTGTATATGAGGATTCAAACCCGTGACACCCCTGATAAATTGAATTTCTAGTCATTTGGCCAACTTTCCTTCTCTTGTGAGTACTAACTATGCAACAATGATCACGCAGCTAGAATATAATGTAAAACATATAATTTGATGTCCATGCAAACGGAAGACACTAGGAATAAAACTGCTGAATGATTTCACGGCTAAAATGTAAATAAGGAATCACTAGACTCAAGTGTACATGTGATCACCTATGTCATACGCTCTAGACTTGTGTAGCAGCTGCCAGTTAAACAGGGTTATCCCACAAAAGAGAAGGTACTTCTAATAATATCCATCCAATGATTGTCCCTACCCAAAAAGGCAATGAACTCTAGAAATATTAGGCAACTTATAACAGATTCTCAAGATCCATCAATCAAATCCAGTATACAGATAACTAGAGCTGTCAATTGCAAGCAGTTTGATGGACCAGCCAGCATACCAATTTATTGGAGCTCAATAACTGTGGTAAAGGAGCGTACTAAGTCGAATATAAAAATTGAACATCCAACCTCATAATTGCGATAAAAGAGCTCAAATTACTTGATGTTACCTTTGTTCTCTTACTATAGCTCATTAAGATAAGTTATTAGATGAACTTAAGTCACTACATCAGTATTTTGACGTTGTAAGTCATTCTAATCTAGCATTATGAAATTGAGGACCATATTTTCATCTTCATTGACCAATGATGCAATTGTTATTTGATGAGTTCAGTGTGATTGGCTCATGGTAACAAATACTTGTTTTATCGATCAGTTCAAGTTGCCAAGTAAGTTTGATGACATAACAATATCATTAAACCACAATGGCCTATATATAGCTATATAAACTCAAAGCACCCTCCACTCAAAATATCATTTTCAAGCTAGTGCCTAGATACTTAGCTAAGAACAAGAATTCTGGAAGCCATGAAGAATATCGAAGAGCCAACTAGTGCAGTCAGGGATACTTGCAAGATCACATACCTTCTCCATTTCTTCCTAGGTGCTGGCAATCTCCTCCCATGGAATGCATTCATTACTGCAATCGATTATTTCACCAGTCTTTATCCAGAAAAGCATGTAGAGAGAGTCTTCTCTGTCGCGTACATGGGTTCTTCGCTACTTGTGTTGCTGTTTCTCATAGTGAGTCAGGGCATAAGTTGCAACAGAAAAGCAAGTTTCAGACTCAGAATGAACATTGGTTTCTCCATGTTTGTTCTATCCATAATGACAGCTCCGGCACTTGATTGGGCTAACTGGCGGTCGATTAGGCCACATGAAAGCTTCATAATCACTGTGGCATCTGTAGTCACATGTGGTTTAGCAGATGGGTTGATTGGAGGAAGCTTGATAGGGTCTGCAGGACAGTTGCCAAAAGAATATATGCAAGCAGTATTTGCTGGAACTGCTTCCTCAGGTTATATCTTCTCACTTTTTCTCCAGCATCATCAGTATAGTTTTTTCCCCTGGTTCAAAAGTGTCCCATAAAGAGCTTTTAGAACCACATCTAACAAAAGAGAAAAAACTGATGCGAGAATGAATAATAAAAATCTGAAACACATGTTCTAAGAATTGAAACAGGGAAACTGATGTATAACTCAGCAAGTGCAACTTCAGAAAGCTTGTTATGATCAAGTATATGGTTCAAGTTCTATATGCTCTTTTCCTATTTTCATTATCATTATTTATTTTTTACATTTCATCGTCAATGAAACATATTTAGAAACCAAGAATATGGCAACATATAAACATAATGATTGCACAACTACTAATGGATGTCCCTATATCAAGTAATAATGAAACAAAGGTTATTTCCAAGTAGAAATAAAATATGCTTCAGAGAGGACTCTGCTAATATGCAAGTTCCTGCTTGCGCTCATGCTCATGATCAAATTACACACATAAGTGATGTATATACACCTTTTCTCCATAAAGTTCTTTCCTTTTGAGAATGTTCATTCCATTTAGTTAATGTTCAACAAATTCTACATCCTGATAATGAAGGAAATGCTCACTATCATCCACAGTTTGTGAGCCAACACTATGCAGCTCAAGTATCTGGTCACCAATGCAACTTTAACCTAACTTATCTAGTAAACAAACTTAACTAGCGAGTAAAAAATTCGCGAGCAACTTTGCTCGATGCCAGCACCATGTCGATTATCGAAGTCTGTACATATCTTATTTTTCATATATTCTAGTATAGCATCCCTGCTCACAAGAAATAAAGTTTCAGATATGTCCTGCGATGACCCAAAACATTTCTAACATACTTGAATAATTAACTTTCATATTCAAGGGATATCATAGTGCAGTAAAGAATAAAGTTGTCAAGTTTGATAATACATTTATATAATGCATCATAAGCATGTAAGCTAATTCGCCAATCCACTGACACGGAGTACATATATAATCTGTATCAATTTGCTCTCCAGGAAGCAAGTATGTAGATTTACTGATGAACTACTAATCCGTTTCTTATTGAAACTGCAGGGGTACTTGTTTCCATACTAAGGATCATAACAAAGGCATCCCTACCTCAGAACCCACGAGGTCTGCAGACAAGTGCCCATTTCTACTTCATCATCAGTGCCATAATCCTGTTTGTTTGCATGGTATGCAGCAACCTCCTGTTTGTGATGCCGGTAATACAACAGGACTACAAGCACCTAGATCATCAATGTGACATGCCGTTTGCTGCAAGGCCTAAACTCCAATATACTGCCAAGAAAATCGTCTGGCCAGCATTTGGAATCATATCAATTTATATTGTAACTCTATCAATTTTCCCAGGTTTTATTGCAGATGACAATCAGAGATCTGAAGTCCTCCGCGACTGGTATCCGATTTTGCTTATTGTAGTTTACAACTTCTCTGACCTTTTTGGGAAGTCCTTGACTGCGCTATCTATCCCTAGCAACATACGGAATGTGACATGGGCATGTTTAGCAAGAGTCTTGTTTTATCCTGCTTTTAGAGCATGCCTTCATGGACCAAAGTGGCTCAAAACCGAGGCCTCAATGGTGTTGCTGACATTTTTACTTGGTATAAGCAATGGATATCTGACAAGTGCCCTTATGATACTCACTCCAAAATCAGTGCCAGTGTTGGAGGCAGAGACTGCGGCAATTGTCATGGCTCTGTCCCTCGGACTTGGGTTGGTTGGCGGTTCTGTGCTAGGTTGGCTCTGGATCATTTAATCTCCTTTGTCTGCTTAATTTTCAGCTTTAGGTAGTAGGAGTAAAACGTGAATTTGTCTTTACCAATCTCTATTGTCAACCAGCTCTAATATGCATATTTCATCTTAGTGCTTTAGTGTGTAAATATGTTCTAATGCTGATTGGTATTACAAGCTGTAGCAAAATGAGCTCAATCGAGTTCCAGTCAAAGGGATAAAAAATTCAAACAAGCTCGAGAGAGAATGCGCATGTTTCAGATAAAATTGTTTTTAGGAAGCTTTGTCTAGATCTCTTCCCAGTAACCCTACTCAATACCAGTGTAGGCATTTCGTGGCAGCAGAGACAGATGAAGCAAAACCTACACAAGCCTCATGCAGTCTACTCCAGTTGAATCATGATCTTTTATCTAATCGAACTCTGAGTCTCAATTAAGGAAAAATTAATGTTGGTAGAACTTAACTTTGCCTAGTGCCTACATCAAGATGACCAACCAACAGTTTGCAGAAAGTATTGTAATACCACACAAAATGGATGCTTCTTGTATAAAAAAAAGGTGGCTTTTCTTGCATACTACAAGGGATTGAGTTTCAGATTGGGTAGTCAGAAAGCCAAAGGGAGGTGTTTTGAGTTCTTTATCAGTACTATGAACAGTACAGCTACCACAATGTTGCACCAGGATACAGAACTTGAATATATTAATATTTAATCATTCTACCCTTAGTAGACTAAGTCTGCAATCATCAATAAAGCTGTCCATAATGCTTACACACACATTCAACTTAAGCTGCAAGTGGTCGTCCTATATGACATAAATCCATCTGGATCAGAAAAAGAAACAAACCTCATAGCTGTTTGCCCCTGTTGGGGATGCTGACGAACCAGGACCTTCTGCCTTTAAAATCAGCTCATTCAAGAAGCCAGACAGACAAATTTTCTGGAGCATTATAATTGAATCCCGTTCTTCCTGACACAGATATACCATGTCAGTATACAAAAGTCACAACTATCTTTATTCTCAGTACATCACTCACCATATGTTAGCATACAACAAATTGACTATGACTCGTGGTGAAAACACAATAGGTATTTTCCAGATTTTAGATCTCAGTTGTTCGCATACAACTAATTGAAAATGACTCACAGTGGAAAAATGATAAATATTTTACAGATATTAGACTCTCTCTTTCCTGTTATTATTATTGCTATGAGTCTTCATCCTCCAGCACCGTAGCTGATTTCCATTTTTTCACACAGTCCAAGGCAATTTTTCAAGATTGACCCCAGCAATCAAGGATTAGAGCTTTTAAGAAGAACCAACCCTTTCATTTGTTTAATACATAAAAGGAAATACTCCCAAGAAGAACGATAAGTACCAATGCTATAATGTAGAAGAGTTTCAAACTCTATTTCAATGTAAAAAAAAAAAAAAAAAAAACTCATTGAAGAATCACGACAGGCTGAAATGGTGTATAACTACACAGAACGTCATTAATTACCTCGTAACGTCAACGGAAAGTGTTTCCTCCGTTCACAAGTACGTTTGAAGGATTTTGTTTGCCACTAATACCCAAAAAGGGTACTTCAAATGAGTGTAAATATTAGTTGTCAATGCTAACAGTAGAAATGTGGAGTGGCTAAAGATAGCTAGTCTGGATTATCATCAAGTTGATCCCATATCCATGTCAAAAAGAGGACAAAGATCTTCAGAACATAACTTGAAGGACAATGAGATCTCTGGATTAGAGCAGAAACACTGTAAACTGAGGGAATATTTGGTAATAACATCAACACGGGTTTTGAGCTCTCCCTTCATTCAGGTGCTCACAATCCACATTCAAGTCTCATTGCTGCCACCAACTCTGGAGAGACAGCATGTGAAGGTCCACTTGCTTGTTTACCCTTATTACCAACAAAGTCAGTTTCTACTCCAGCACCCCAACCTCTGTAAAGTATAACTTTGCTGGGCTCCTGGGATACTAGAACTCCACCTGTTTCTTGCTGCAATGAGTTAAATGAAGAAACAGCCTTAGATTCACACAAATAGGGAGGTGCACACTACAACAACAATGTTGCAAACTAGTCTAACCTCCAGTTTGAAAACAACCTCCTGCACTGAAGTCCCTTTAGCTCTTCCCTTCACATTGACAATAGCAAGAGGGTGCTTCTTGAAATGATCCCTGATTGCTTTTGCAACACCACTGATGACATTGCTCCTGCCTGTAAGGTTTGAAGAAGTATCTAACATGTTCATTGAAGCAAAAAGGAGCAGCGAAGAATAAGGAACTTTCAACTGAGAGCTGAAGGAACAAAACACATGAACTCCAGCATAGGAATCATTTTTTTTACGCTCCCCCCCCCCCACCCACCACCCCCACTAGTGTCTCTACTCCCTCCCTTGGTTCCAGCCAGTTGATATCCTTGGCTATGTTAATACAATGAATTTATACAATAATTATTTCCTTTGTTTCGGGGGGGGGTGGGGGGTGGGGTGGGG